>QLOM01013012.1:0-17314 GCA_003313785.1 Termitomyces sp. MG148 | reverse complement strand
GTAAAATACCCTAGGAATTTGTCCACAAGAGACCCATTCCCAACAATGTCTTTCAACTTTTTGGCCTCAGCCCTAAACTTTCTAATGAGAGAATGAATTTCTCCTGTGTCGCTTCTGCTCAAACGGGCATGCTCCTTGCATATCCGATCCAGATTAGCAATGCTACCTGTATCATCCACAGCCTCAGGATAAGATTCTTGGATTTCTTTGACAAAGTCTGTCCAAGATTTATTATCCTCAAATGAGTCAAAGCCTAGCCACTCTTTCTCAGTTTGAGCGTCCACATATTCCAGGATCTTCTTCTTTCTATCCTTGTCTTCAGCAATACCAGCTCCTTCAAACAATGATTCCATCCTTTGTAAGAAACGCCGAACTTCAGAGGGTTCAGTGTATCTAAACTTAGGAGCATCTCTGCTGTCTGGGATTGGCATTTTAACTTTGTTGGTTTGCTCCATTGTCTTAGTTAAATTGGATAACTTAAACTGTGAAGACTCTGATTTTATTGGTTTAGACGTTAACTTCTCAGTCCGAGTTTTTCGATTTCAAAGAACAACGTCGGGGTCAGGTAGACTTATGAGAGCGCCTTTGCTAGAGGCATGGGTCTCCCTTGGTTTGGGTGTACTAGCGGTTTTAGCCTTTGGATTATTTTCCTTAGGCGTTTTAGGCCAATACCCTGGTGGTGCGAAACTAATTGTTTCTTTTTAAAAGGTTGGACTCCTGACAGAAATCCAAATGAAAGTGTTTTGGTTGTGCAATAAAAGCCCCTCGCGGTGGGCTCCAGATAATGCAAAATTGTACTATTGAGCTGGCTTGGTCAGATTAGTCTGACTTAGTTCACTCAGGACAATTCACTAAGTTCGTAGGGCTTAGTTACACGCACGCACACTTTCAATGATTTTAAAAGTAGTAAATTTTATTTGATTTTTGAAGTTCTCTGAATTTAACTTAATTCAAATGAAAACTCGGTTGGGCTCAATAATAAAATTGTATAAAATAAAACCCAAAGCTAATACTTTGCTCGTAGGCCTAAGTCGTTGCGCTCCCTGGGGACACTGAGCCGTGGCAGTAATTGCTTGCCATTCCCCTCGAAATCCTTCTCCCTTTTATATGCTTCCCCTTGCGCACGGACCAGTGCGTGTCCACACGGTAACGGTTTTGGTTTATGGTGTTTCCGTACTCGGCTGTCTGGTATAGCAAGCTACCGAGCCTGGGCACCGGTTTTGGTGTTGCCGAGTTGGGTAATCCTTGCGCCGGTGATCTCCTCGTTGGTTCCTCTCTTCTCCGCTTCTTTTCCCTATCTCTCTAGTCCCTAGCCGCCGTCGACCGTCTAAAGGTTTTGCATGCCGCGTGGTGGGAGGCCGAGGTGCGGAGGAAACGAGAGTACGAGGTAGAAAGGGGGAGGAACTGCAGTTTACCGAATTCAACTATGATCGCATAATTGATCGGTTGATGGATTTGATCTTGGAGAATGGTCCGAGATCTGTTCCCATCACTTGCTGCCTCGGTTCGGCTCATTGCCGTTTGATCACGGACTTTCTGCCAGTTTCCTCGTTTTGCTCGTTGCTGAGTTAATCGTAGTGGTGCGTTCTTGGTGGTTTTTCTGAGGTACATCTTGGTCTACGGTTTTTGACCTTTCAAGCTTACAGTTTTCAGCTTTTCTGCAGACTTTTTAGGGCAACAAGATAAGTTTATTTATTTATTTATTATTTTGTTTTTCTTTTTGCTCAGTTCCTGTCTCGTACTTGAAACAGGTGTATCACCATATGGGCACACTATTGCTAACGTCAACGTTGCTAAAGTCCTTGCTGACTTTTAGCACTCTAGCACCTTGCAGGTTTATGGCTTAGATTGCTAAGCAACTCATTTACTCTTCTAAGTTCAACTCCACTAAAAAGACTAGGCTTCTGGGACCCTGCCCAGGACTCTCTCAACACTAGCAACCACCCAACGCTACTCATTTGTGAGGCACTAAGTTTACCATCCACCCAGACAGTGCTTAGCAACTTTTGGGCATCATCAGCGTTCTTCCAGAAGAATCTGGAGTCCAGACAAACCTGCTCCTCAAAGTCTTTGATGGCCTTGCCGGTGTTTTTTATCAAGAAAGATGGCTCCCTCTGGTTGGTCCAGGACTATCATGTGCTCAATGCGATGATTGTCAAGAACTGCTACTTGCTTTCCCTCATCTTGGAACTAATCAACAACCTCCAGGGTGCACGCTACTTCACTAAGTTGGACGTCCGCTGGGGCTACAACAATGTGGGCATCCAGGAGGGAAATGAGTAGAAGGCAGCATTTCAGACCAACCATGGGCTATTTGAACCCCTGGTGATGTTCTTTGGACTTACCAACAGCCCTGCCACCTTCCAGACCATGATGAACAACATATTCCAGGACCTCATAGCCAATGGCATGGTTTGCATGTATCTCAACAACATCTTCATCTACACTAAGACATTAGAGGAATATTGTTGGATCATGCAAGTTATCTTGGACCATCTCCGCCAACACCAGCTCTACTTCAAGCTGGAGAAGTGTGAGTTTGAGCAGACCCACATTGAGTACCTTAGACTCATCATCTCCCATGGCATGGCAGAGATGGACCTGGTGAAGGTAGCCAGTATCATGCAGTAGCCGGAACCTCAAAGCAAGAAGGAAGTACAGGCCTTCTTGGAGTTCACCAACTTCTACTAGCAGTTCATCCAGGACTTCTCCCACCACGCTCACTCCCTCTTTGACCTCACCAGGAAGGACGTTGCCTGGGCTTGGGGAGATGCGGAACAGCAGGCCTTCAATGCCTTGAAGTCTGCCATCACCTCTAAGCCTGTTCTGCTCTTCCCCGACAATGATTGGCTCTTCTAAGTCAACGCAGACAGCTCCAACTTTGCCACCAGTGCAGTCCTCTCCCAAAAGTCCTCAGAGGACGGTAAGTGGCACCCCGTTGCCTTCTATTCCAAGAGCCTCAACACCATGGAGCGGAACTACAAGATCCATGATAAGGAGATGCTCGCAATCATCTAGTTGTTAGAAGAGTAGCGCCACTTTCTGGAGGGGGCCTGGCACAAATTTGAAGTCTGAATGGACCACAGCAACCTGGAGTACTTCTGAACGGCTAAAAAGCTCAACTGTTGACAGGCCCGGTGGTCCCTGTACCTTGCCAACTTCAATTTTACGCTGCACCACAAGCCCAGTCAAAGCATGGGAAAGCCCAACACCCTCTTCCAGCATGCTGATTCTGGTTCTAGTGCAGGAGATAACAACAACATCACCCTCCTGTGCCTGGAGCTATTTGCCATTCACGTGCTCAAAGAGGTGGCAGTTCAGGGAGATGAGGTCAACATACTCTGGGACATCCACCGAGGTAACTGGGAGGGAGTGCAGAAGGACTTGGTTGTGAAGGCTGCATTGGCGCTATGCTCAGAACACCCCTCCAGTGCAAAATCCGTATGCACTGACAAGTGGGGCTTGCAGGATAGAATCCTCACTTTTCAGGGATGCATCTACTTGCCAAATGACCCAGAGCTCTGGAAGCACATTGTCAAACAGCACCATGACTCCCATGTTGCTAGACACCCTGACCGCTAGAAGACATTAGAGCTGGTCTCCTGGAACTATTGGTGGCTGCAGATGTCATGCTACATAGGGATGTACACTAGCACCTGCAACCTCTACTTCTGGACAAAGCCCCACCAACGCCCTCTGACCAGTCCACTGCACTCCCTTCCCACACCTGCTGCATATTGGAGCATGGCCTCCATTAACTTCATTATGGAACTCTTGGACACTTATGAATATAACACCATCATGGTTGTTGTGGACTTCTATGGTAAGTGGGCACACTTCATTCCAATGCATACAACCTGCTCTGCAATGAGAACCACTAACCTGTATTGAAAGAACGTCTGAAAACTCCATGGCCTCTCCAACGCCTACGTCTCTGACCAGGGCCTGCAGTTTGTAGCAGATTTCACTCAGGAGCTCTACTGCCTCCTGCACGTTAAGCTCCATACGTCCACCACCTCCTGCATGTTAAGCTTCACATGTCCACCGCCTACCACCCACAGTCCAACGGGCAGACCAAGTGCATCCACCAGGAACTAGAGCAGTATCTTTGGCTATTTTGCAACAAGCAACAGGACGACTCAGACAAACTCCTTTCTGAGGCAGAATTCTAGTACAACAACCATGTCCACACATTCATGCAGGTCTCTTTGTTCTTCCTCAACACTGGCCAACACCTCTGGATAAGCTTCAAACTATGTGTATGCCAATCAAAGAACAAGTTGGTCAATGACTTTGTTGACCGCATGCAGAAGGCACAAGAGGAGGCAAAGGCCACGTTGACCAAGGCAAAGGACAACATGGCCCAGTACTACAATTGAGGACAGACTCCGGCTCCCCAGTACAAGCCTGGAGACCATGTCTACCTAGATGCCTCCAACATTGCAACCACTTGACCTTCACAGAAGCTCTTGCATTGGCAACTGAGACTGTACATGGTTGAGTGTTAGGTAGGACCTCGCCTACCAGCTCCGATTGGCTGTCAGTATGCACTGACTACACTTGGTCTTCAACGCGGTCAAGCTCTCACCTGCCCCAAACAATCTCATCCCTGGCCGACGAGCTCTCCCTCTGCTACCTCCCGTCCTTGCCAATGATGGAGTGGAGTACAAGGTAGAGAAGATTCTGGACAGCTGCCTATTTCAACGTAAGCTACAGTACAAGGTCAAGTAGAAGGGCTACAGTATCAAGGACAACTCCTAGAAACCTGCCAAAAACGTTCACATGCCTGCTCTTGTCTGAGACTTCCACCGTGGCTACCCCAGAGCACTCTGAGTCATTCATGACCTCTACCCCATCTCTCCAATGGACCGCACTGTTTATGATCTGTTCTACCTGGTGCATTGAGACACTGCACCCTAGGGGGGGGGAGGGGAGAGGGGGCTTTTGTTTCTGGAACTTCCTTTTTCAGAACCCCAGAGTTCTTCAGGGATTTCCAGAGATCTCTGGGATGCTCCTGCACCTTCCAGGAAGTACTGCATAGTCATTCTCATGCCTCTGCCACCCACACTAATGTGCCGTGCCATGGCAGAGGAATCCTTAGACTTGTTCTCTTCAGATTTCTCATTAGTTGTATTTCCTGTTGTACTATACTGTTTCTAATAAACTTCAGATTTTCCTCTGCCAGTTGTATGACTTAGCCACAACCTCTGGAGGTCGCCCTTACAGGGAAGCGGCCATTGCCATTTTGGCATGGGCATGTACTTGGATGAGGGATGGACATGTGAACGTTTTATTTATTTAGCAATTTTATCTATTATTTACATCACATGATGCCAACAACAGGTTGCTGGTACCATGTGATACGCCAGGCAAAGCAAACAATGCAGAGGTATATGATTACAGAGCATGCTACAATGGTTGCATGAGTGCAGTAGAACATGAGGCCTTCCAAAATTACGGCAAAGTGCAAATACCATCACACTTGGGAAAAAACCTGTATGATAAGAATGTATATCTTCCAAAGTCATCCAATTGAGTGTAGATGCACAAAATGCAGGTGTGCAGAGCATGGAGAGATGAGGAATGCAATTTGGGCATATTAACATGTAAATAAGGACACCTTACATTGAAAGAGAAGAAGAAGGGGGCCAATGCACACCAGGTGCCAAGCCTTTCCATGCACAAAAGTCTTTTTAATTATTTTCTTTTCATTCTTTCTCCCATTCATTTGACCAATTACACAAGCAAGATGAATTACATATTAAGTAGCACGTGTTTGCTAAGGATTGCTAAGGACAGGCTTGGACATTGCCAAGAGGGCTTGGCATCAACAAGAAGTTGGATTTTATGGAAAACCACATGGGGTCTGGCAATATGTATGGAAATTTTGGTTAAAACTGTCATTAGGTGAACTAAGTGAAGATTTTTGTCATCTATGTGCCTGCAGCTTCAATGTTGTGGTCTGTTAGCCATCTAAGTCCTTTTTAGATTTTTTTTTGGATTCTGGACGAATGACAATCCTTGAATAAAGTATGTAATCAGGCATGCTTGATGCATGTTTTTGCACATGTTAAAAACTCGGATTATCATTGGTAGCCAGACTGAGATAAGCAACTGGGTGCAGGGTTTCAATGAACGTTTCCAGCCAACCCAAAAGCCCAGTTTGTCTTTCCAGGTAGAAACCTCTGTCATGAAGGTTCAGTCATTGGTTGAATTAAAACAAAGTTTTGTATGACCAATGAAAGAACTTGCGTTGCGATGATCATGTGAGTCATTGAGCCTAGAGAGGAGGCACAGGAACTTGCCCTAGGGAACTTCCTTCACCTTGATTCCTCTCTAGGTGATTACTCAAGCAGTCAAGGAACTTTCTTGGCATTGACTACAAATGTAGATCACCAGCAACAGAACATTTCTGTTTATTCTTCCCTCCCACCACAAACCCTGTATTACTTAGTTTAGCTGCACTAGCAGAAATATATGACTGGACATGGGACAGGCTCTAACAGCCCTCTCGAAATAGATCCAGTATTACCTGTAGCCAGACTGAGATAAGCAACTGGGCGCGGGGTTTCAACGAACATTCCCAGCCAACCTGAAAGCCCAGGGTGTCTTACGCGTTTGTCTTTCCAGGTAGAAACCTCTGTCATGAAGGTTCAGTCATTGGCCACTGTTTTTCAGAAAAATTACTGCCTTTTCACACTTTTTCCCTAAAAAAAGCACTATTTCTAGGAAATGGATGGTAAAAAGATAGTATTTTTCATTGGGAAAAAGTTGGGAAAAAGAGGTGAAAAATTTTCTAACTATTTTGTTGGGAAAATATTGATATATTTCTTGGGGAAAAACAACATGGAAGTGGTATAACAGGTTTCTTTTGCACTTTTTCCAATGGAAATACTTTCCAGTGCCAGCAGTGAAACAACATGTTCAGCACGCAAGAGCTCATGCGACTCGAGTGGGAGCTCTTGCAGCCTCCTTCTCATCCTTGAGAAGACATTCAACCTTGGCTCCAAGCTTGCGACGTTCCTCGAGCGAGAACTGTGGTGCCTTTGACGAGTATCCCAAATCTAGATAGAACTCCAGCTCCATGTCCTGAATATCAATCCCAACTTACTGAGACTGGGATATTGAAGAGGAATCTCTTCACTTCTGATAGGCAATGTTGAGAGATCAAGGGGCAAAGATGGGCCAATCCATGCATTGCGGAATTCGTGGTCACTGTTGGCGAATGTCACAGCATGGACTAGATACTAGTCACGACATACGTTCTCTTTGAGAGCGAATGATCTGTGAGTGCCCTACTGCAACAAATCCAAGTTCCTTACCTGATCACGAGTCAATGGATGTACCAAGATACTAGGAAAAATCAACTCGTCCCGGTGTTGTCGTTGATCGCAGAGAAACTATACCTGAGATCGCCACGATGCTGGCAGAGGTACGAAAACACCGATGCAAACGTTTCAGAAGGGACCCAAATCTCGTACGAGCCTGTCATATGGAAATTCTGCTTCAATTGACTCTCTTCCTAGACCTGACACACCTATCGGATGTGGACCCATGGGCTCAGTATTGACACGAAAGGGTGGCACAGCAACAAAGGCACCGTCATGGCGTAATCGAAGAACGGCATCCCGTAGTTCAAGCGCGGCGTGATGAGAAGCAGCATTCTTCTGGTGAAAGTATATATCTGATTATTTGAGTTGGCGGTCATCCGAATAGATGGCTGACAGTCATACGAAAGTGCCACTCTCTGTAAGGTGTCAGCTTAGAAGTTGTTTCAACACCTTTCACTCACTTGATCTCATCTCTCAGGACTTCTTCGATGTCAGTGGGAGGAGCCATGATGACAATGATGGTGGAAATGCGGAACAAGTTCGAGCTACGGGATTAGATACCCTGACCATAACCCTAATCACGGGTTTAAAGCTCTTCCACGTTCTCCAGGTCACTCTCATGTCCAAACCTCGGCCGTTGAAGGTTGCGTTTATTCATCCGGACCTTGGTATCGGTGCTTAGCCTCACTTTTTGTCAGACTTCGTGTACTTAAACATAGCAATGGTAATTAGGCGGTGCAGAACGTCTGGTCGTCGATGCCGCGCTTGGCCTCCAGGAACGTGGTCATTCGGTGGATATCTATACATCCCATCATGACTCTAATCACTGCTTTGAGGAAACGAGGGATGGTCAGCATAATTATGCGTCGATCTTGACGAAGTACTCAGTCTTCTTTCGACAGGAACGCTCAGAGTTCACCACGTCGTCCCACCGTTTCCTCGTTCGTTGAAGGGAAATTTTCATATCCTCTTCGCTCATGCGCGACAACTACACCTGATCGCACGCCTTCTGCTATCTCCGTCTGCACCAACGTTTGATGTTTGCTTTGTTGACCAGCTATCGACGTGTATACCATTCCTTCGGTACCTTGGTAACACGCGAGTCGTCTTTTACTGCCACTTCCCCGACAAACTGCTAGCAAATGGCGCGTTTGTCGAAGGAGAAGAGAACAAAAAGCAAGTAAGTCTGTTAAAACGGATATATAGGTTTCCCATGGACTGGCTGGAAGAAATGACGACCCGTACGTGTCTACTACGTCTGTGGGCTCTCCAGACGTCTCACTCTTATACAGGACAGGCGGATATCATCCTTGCCAACTCCAAATTTACCGCTCGTGTCACAAAATCGTATTTCAAGACGATTACACAATCTCTCCGTGTTGTCTATCCGGGAATCAACGTTTCAGCGTATGAAACCACCGTAGATCCCGAAGACCCCGACAATATTGCAGTTTTCTCGTAAGTTGTTTTTTGTGGAACGAGTGACAGTTGTTTATACTCAGTCAAGTGTCAAGCCAACGCTGCTCTCCCTCAACCGTTTTGAACAAAAGAAGAATGCTGCTCTAGCTGTCCGGGCATTTGCAAGTCTAAAGTCCAAGTTTGCAACTAAACCACTACGACTTGTTCTTGCAGGTAAAGAATTTGATTTATACGTGACCTTTCAGTCACTGACAGTATCCAGGCGGTTATGATCCTCGTCTTGATGACAACTTGTTAACGCTTGACTCCCTGCTCCACCTTGCCAAGTCACTTTCCCTAACCTACAACGTCATCACGCCCTCTTCCAGCCTAAAACCCATAAAGATACCTCCGGGAAACATGACGCACCACGATCCCGACCTCCTCTTTCTTCTAAACTTCACAACCTCCCAACGCACCGCCTTACTCTCTAGCCCTTCCACAGTCGCGCTGCTTTATACGCCTGCTAACGAACATTTTGGTATCGGGCCCATCGAAGCCATGGTATGTGGGGTGCCAGTGTTGGCATGCAACAGCGGAGGACCCACAGAAAGTGTCCTCGACGGACCACGAGAGGAGCGAACGGGATGGCTGAGGCCACCCGACACGGAAGTTTGGGCTGATACGCTCTTGGAGATTGTCTCGATGAGTCTTTCCGAAAGGCAGGCTTTATCAGATCGGGCCAAGGCTCGCGCACGAAACTTGTTCAGTATGGACGCTATGGCGAGTGGGATTGAAGATTCACTGGTCGAAGCAGTGAGAATGGGCGATGTGCCACATCTGATGTGGAATGTGTGGATGACGGTCTTTGGTTTTATCATAGCGTATATCCTAGGACCACTTGTTCTCCCGTCTTCAAAAAGCTGATCTTGTACTCTAAACAACATGGACATCAGGAAAGCGTTAATATTTTGGTTTGAGACTGTCGATCATTGCTTCACGTTCAAGGACTATAATCTCAGCACCCAGTATTGACTTGTCCTTTGCAATGTTTGGCTGGGTAGGCAGTCAATCAGTCGTTACAAAAGGACACATGAATTGAACTAGAAACGATGTTATCAGCTCGATAAAGCAATCCTTAGTGGCTCAAACCCATCAGGAAATCGTCAGGGTTATGACAAGAATGTGTAATCTCTTGTATTGAGAGGAATATAAATATATGATTTATAAATCAGAATTACAGGAGAGAATATATACATCGGTAGGTATTGCGCACGCTCCCTCTTCAAACATGTAGAGGAGAATCGTGATACAGTCGGCCAGATACATCAGACTTAGTGATATGGAACTGCGAGGCCAGTCTGATTGGATCAATCTGATCTAATGTAAATTTGCAGGATTACTCTGCCCTATGCTTAGCAATTTCAAAGGAGTGGTTGTGTTGCCATTGATGATCAGGGATTTTGAGATGATGATTGTGTTCTATGCCTAGCAGTCCAACGGATTGGTTGTCTTGCTCACTGATAGTCAGGTGTTTCAAGATGATGACTCTGTTTTATATGTGGCAGCTTCAAGGGAAAAGTTGTGTTGCCCACTGATGTTCAGATATCTCGAGATGATACATAGCTCTGTTCTATGCCTAGCATTTCAGAAGATAGCCATCTTCTGGTATTCCAGCATCAGAACAGTCATTGTGGCAAAAAAGCACACTCATGTATTTAGTGTGTGTCTGTCCTTTCAAAATGGTGTCCTTTTGCCTTATACTTGAGAGCATTGGAAACACCAAGTGCAAAAACACAGCATATGTAAGGGCAACCTCCAGAGGTTGTGGCTTAGTCACACAACTGGCAGAGGGAAAAACAAAGTTTATTAGAAATGGTACAGTACAACAAGAAATATAACTAATCACTTGGCAGAGGGAAATACAAAGAGAACAAGTCTAAGGATCTCTCTGCCGTGGCACAGCACATCAGCACAGGTGGCAGAGGCATGAAAACAACTATACAGTACCTTCTGGAGGGTGCAGGAGCATCCCAGAGATCTCTGGAGATCGCTGAAGAACTCCAGGGTTCTGAAAAAAGAAGTCCCCTGACATCTCTCCCCCCTTAGAGTGCAGCATCTTGATGCACTGGATAGAACAGATTGTGGATAGCACAGTCGGTCAGGGAGATGGGGTAAAGACCATGGATGACTCAGGGCACCTTGGGGTGGCTGCAGTGGAAGTCCCTGATAAGGACGGGTGCGTGAATATTTTTGGTGGACTCCCAGGAGTTGTCCTTGATACTGTAGCCCTTCCAATATGGGCACACTCTTGCCAACGTCTACATTGCTAAAGTTCTTACCAACTTCTAGCACCCTAGCACCTTGCAGGCTTATGGCTTAGATTGCTAAGCAATTCTTTTTGTTTTCTAAGTCCCACTACACTAAAAAGACTAGGCTTCTGGGACCCTGCCCAGGACTCTCTTGTTACTAGCAACTACCTGATGCTACTCATTCTTGAAGCGCTAGGTTTACCATCCACCCAGACAGTGCCTAGCAACTTTTGGGTGTCATCAAATTGGAGCCCACTGTGAGGGCCTTTAGGGCAAAATTCCGCCAGAAACCTGTCTTGAGTGCCAGCATTGCCTTCTTAGCCAGTCAGCAGGTGCCCTTGAGTCTATACACCAATTGCCTTCTACGCCACAGCTACTCAGAGCTTTGCCTCACCGTTGATGATGTCCAAAAGTCGCTAAGCACTGTCCTGGTAGATGGTAAACTTAGCGCCTCACTAATGAGTAGCGTCGGGCGGTTGCTAGTGTTTTGAGAGAGTCCCGGGCAGGGTCTCAGAAGTCTAGTCTTTTTAGTGTGATATAAACTTAGAGAAATAAACTGGTTGCTTAGCAATCTAAGCTGAAAGCCTTCAAGGTGCTAGGGTGCTATAAGTTGGCAAAGACTCTAGCGATGTAAACATTGGCGACGTGCCCATATAGCACCATAATACAAAAGTCGGTAGTCAAAGCTGGTGAGGTGAAGTCAGCAAGACTGATTCACATAGCGACTCTGAGGACTTAGAATGCGCTGAAATGTGATCTGAACTGTGAGGTGTATGATTCGGTGATGGCTAAGACAAAATATGTACAGTATTTATAGACGCTAGGCCGCCTTGGTAATTAAACTAAAAAGTTGCTAATTAATCAATCACAAAAATGGAGACAAGTACAATGGAACATGAAAGTTGCTAAGCAATGGCATCTGTCAAGTCGGCAAGCTTTAACTTAACATCCTAGCAGTGAAAGAGGCCAAATGCACGGGGACTGTCACTAAGGCCTGAAACCATCAAGGGGGCCTGTCTCGCATAGGTTGCTAAGTGTTGGATCAACTGTAAGCGTTGCTAATATCTGAAACCATCACATGGACCTGTCTCGCATAAGTTGCTAAGCGTCACTAAAGTGATCTGTCGTCGGATCTTTGAGAAGCACTGGATTTTGATAGGCGTTGCTAAAGGCTCTGGCATCGGTTATCACTGATCAGAGACTTGAAGGGGGCCGGACTGGAGTCAGGTGAGTAGGAGGTGATTGCCAAGTCATGTGGTCGCTAAGTCCCATGATCCTGCGCGTTGCGTCCTGTAGCCTGAGTTCGATCCCTGCCAGCTGCAAAACATAAGTCACTAAAAATAGCGCTGGTGTGCTGAGCTCTGCCAGAGTCTTATCACCGTACTCTAGCACAGAAACTTGCCGATGCTTCAGCAGACCTTACTATTGATGACATTAGTGACTTATTCTTGCACCAGCTTGACTTTGAACCCATTGTTCCTGGACATCAGACACTACTTGCCAACTTAGCACAAGGGTCACCAGGCTCTTCTCTTACACCACTATCACAGTTATTCAAAACACCAACCCCTACACCACTACCAACACCAGCACACTTACCGACTCCTACATTACTGACTACATGCTTACCAACTACCATGGAGGCAGCTGTTCCTCAGTGCATGCTGTCTTGAAACCACTTCTCAGCCCCAAAATGGGATGAAACTAAACCACAGGAACTCACACAATACTTCAAGGAACTCAAATACCTCTTTTGTGACTGTGGCATTACTGACCACACTCAGATGAAGGAATATGTGGCAAGATATGTATCATATGACACGGCAGAAACTTGGACTGGACTCAGGGAATTTAGCGCTCTTGTTTCTGTCCCTGGCAATCAACCAATAGGACCCCTGGCCTTAGCAACTTATGAGTGAAAAGCAGCCATAATCTGACTCTATCTAAGCGCTGAGGAATCTACCAAGTACACGGTAACTGAACTTCAAAAGCAGTACAGGACACATTTAACAATGGTATTTACACACTTGGCACCCTCTCTACTTACTACAGGGACTTCCAGCAAGTTGCTAGATGGCTACTGCAAAACGGCAAGCTCTACCATAACAAGGAATGTTGCTTATTCCAGCAAGGTATCTTCATGTTGCTATGGGCATGGATCACTAGGTGCCTCAAGATCTTACAGCCAACCCACCACCCTGAGGAACCTTATGATGTGGACGATGTCTTTGAAGCAAGCAAATGGATGTTGAAAAGCATGGACACTAACATGAGTGCCTCTCGTCCTGCTCCAACTCCTAAAATAATTCCTGTTGCTGCCACCTCTATTACCCCATTGCCAATTCAACCGACTCCTGACTAGCATGGGGGGTGCTGGAGGTGCTGCTGACAACGTTGTCAGAATGAGGGTGGTTGGTTGGCAGAGAAGCACAATAGATAGGTGCAAGGACAAAGCAGGAGTTGCGGCCCTGCAGAGGTCTTGTTTAAGCTCCATGAGCTGCCACCACTCCCGAGCTATCCAATACCATGACAGGACCTGATTGTCTGCCAAGCATCCCTCTATGAGGTTATTGATGCACTCTATCAGGACCAGATAGAGCCCTTCCTAAAAAATGAGGCAGAGTTGCAGACCATTGGGGTACTTCGCCTGCTTTATCAGTGTGCAGAACGAGTCAATGTACTTGTCCAAGGATTGCTTCTCTTGGCCATACTAATCCCTGTCTCACAGGACTAGCACAGCAGTTTTGGCTGGGTTCCAGGGAAAGAACTTGTCCTGGAACTCCTGTTTGAACTTGGCCCAGTCCACAAAGCTTCTGACACTGTCGGAGTGTTAGAAGATTCTCATTGCATAGGTGGCCACCTACTCCAACTTCATATAGGACAGAACCCATGCAATCTTCAGCTTGTCAGATACAAAGTCATTGCTGCAGAGTTGGATATAGGCGACACAGGATTGTAAAAAACATTCCTCGGATGCATGGTCACCATTATATGTATCAGAGATTGCCAAGCATAGGATATTGGAGCGCTCCCATGCTGGGAAAGGGGATTGCATGATGCAAGGGCATTGCACCAGCGGAGTAGGTGGCAGGGATCAGCTGCCACCAAAGCAAGGCGTTCAAGAAGCATGTGGAGGGAATCAGAGATGGTTTTGGTAGTTTAGCGGAGGTGGGTGAGTTTGGTAGTGTGCTATGTTAGGGAGGCTTGAGTAAGTTGCATCTGCATTTCTAGATGGAGTAGGCAGGTTCAGGCTTCCTTGCTAGAGACCATGGCATCCAAGAGAGCTTCTGAAGTGGCTGGCTGAGACATAGATAGTGTCAGTGCTTAAGCCTAATGAAGAAGCAATGGATAGGAGCCAGATGAATTTTAGCAGGTATAGAAGGCTTCCAGACCAGGATTAGGAGACTTGTTCTGCTGTAAAGGCAACCTCCAGAGGTTGTGGCTAAGTCACACAACTAACGCTTGACGTCTGTGGAATTCCTTCCACAGAGTAGGCAATGCAAGGAGCAAGCAAGAGTTGAGTGAGCACAGAGGTGGGCAAGAGTTGGGCAAGAGGCAAGCAAGGCTAACAGAGGGTTGGATGGCGCTAGATAAGCTTATAGTCAATTTGGTGGATAGGCCAGAAGAACACTGCTATTGTTTAGCCTAAGGACATTCTATTCCACAGGCTGCCTATATATACTACATTGGTGGCTGTGCTATTACTAATACTGTTTACTAATTGAGCCCTGGTATGTAAAGGAGTATAACTAACAATAATTGATGCTGAGTAAGGTCTGGGCATATGACTCATCAAGGCTGACTACTACAAGACAGAAGAAGGAAGGGTGGGCTGAGCAGCCAGTCAAATCTGCTAAGAACAGGCCTATCGTTGAACTAAGCTCAGAATAGGGTTGGACATGGTCCGGAGACTGGTCCCTTGACATCAGCCTCTCCTCTAGGTTTGTCACCTCAACAAACAGTGTTTACCTTCTCCAGGTCAGGCAAAAGCGTTGAGCAGTGTTAGTGCCACATGGAGGTGCCTCAGAAGTGCCCCGAGCATAATGTCCAAAGGCGTATTTGATAACCATGGAGGACAACAGAGCTGAAGTTGAAGTAGAGAGGGCCATAGGCAAGCTGGCAGGCAGTGAAAGTGCTACCAAAACTGGCATAGGAGACAGATCATCCCAATCAGCAGGTTCTTGGAAGTCTGTGGTAGAGTCATGCATAGAAGCCATAGGAGGAGGAGGCGGTGCAGGCTGAGTAGAGGGTTTTGGAGTGAACAAGGCACGCACACATGCTTCTTAGCAATGCGCTGATAAGACTCTGGCTGAGCTCAGCGCACCAGCACTATTTTAGTAACTTATATTTTGCAGCTAGCAGGGATCGAACTCAAGCTACAGGACGCAATGCGCAGGATCACAGGATTTAGTGATCACATGACTTGGCAATCACCTGCCACTCACCTGACTCCAGCCTGGCCCCCTTCAGATCCCTGATCAGTGATAACCAACGCCAGAGCCTTTAGCAACGCCTATTAAAACCCAGTGCTTCTCAAAAATCCGACGTTAGATCACTTTAGCAATGCTTAGCAACTTATGCAAAACAGGCCCACGTGATGGTTTCGAATATTAGCAATGCTTACAGTTGATCCAGCGCTTAGCAACTTATGCAAGACAGGTCCACGTGAGGATTTCAGGCCTTAGCAACGGCCCCCATGCATTTGGCCTCTTTCACCACTGAAATGATGGGTTAATGCTTGCAGACTTGACAGACGCCGTCGCTTAGCAACTTTCATGTTCCATCATACTTGTCTTCATTTTTCTTGATTAATTAATTAGCGACTTTTTAGTTTAATTACTGCGGCGACTTAGCACCTATAAATACTGTACATATTTTGCCTTAGCCATCATTGAATCGTACACCTCACAGTTCAGATCTTATTTCAGCACATTCTAAGTCCTCAGAGTCGCTAAGTGATACAGTCCTGCTGACTTCACTTTGCCAACTTTGTCTACCAACTTATGTCTTACGGTGCCATACGGGCACATTGTCACCAACGTTTATGTTGCCAGAGTCTTTGCCGGCTTCTAGCACCCTAGCACCTTGCAGGCTTACAGCTTAGATTGCTAAGCAACCCGTTACTTTCTCTGAGTTTAAATCTTAAAAAGACTAAGCTTCTGGGACCCTGCCTGGGACTCTCTCAAACACTAGTGACCGCCCGACGCTACTCATTTGTGAGGCGCTAAGTTTACCATCTACCAGGACAGTGCTTAGCAACTTTTGGGCGTCATCAGCACTTTTCAAAGACAACAAGGACTTCACCAATCTGCTAGTCAGTGCTCCGGATAGTGACAAAACGTTGGCCTTCAGACCAACCATGAAGGTGGCCAACCAAGAGCCAGATAGGTCATGGGCTTGTTTAAGGCCATGCCCCTGATGTCCAACAACATGCGCAACTAGAGAGTTGGAGAGCTCCAGAGCATATTTGTAACAAGGAACTTTACCGTTGGTAGGAAGAAGGTCCTGAGTGAGAGGGACGGCCAGGAGAGTATTAGAAGTAGAGCGTGGGACCCGTTGGGGATTACAAGAGGGGGGCGTGGTAGGAGGTTTGGAGGACTCAGAAGTAGGGCAGCCAGGAAGAGCAGAGCAATGGGCAATCAGAGTGTTACTATGCTTGTCAGTAGTTTGAGTGGCGGTGACCACATGTCCACTCTCTAGAGCGGCTAGTCTGCCTTCGAGAGTGGCAAATGTCAGCTGCATCTGCTGCATCATAGAGAACCAGTTGGCGGTCCAATGAGGCGTCTTGGCAAAGCCCGTCCCAGAAGCAGGAGGCATACCGGAGACCAGGGTGGAAGGATGAGCAGAGGGTGCCACTGTAGGGGTGCAAGTCATAGGAGTAGAAAGAGACCAAGAGTCAGAAGACATAGTAGAGAATAGAGTTGAATACTGTGGACTAAGAGGGTGGACAGTGTAGGAGGCTTAACAACCTGTAAGGGGAATGCTTGACGTCTGCGGAACTCCTTCCACAGAGTAGGCAATGCAAGAGGCAAGCGAGAGTCAAGCAAGCGCAGAGGTGGGCAGGAGTCAGGCAAGAGGCAAGCAAGGCTAACAGAGGGTCGGATGGCGCTAAATAAGCTTATGGTCGGTTTGGTGGATAGGCCAGAAGAACACTGCTATTGTTTAGCCTAGGAATATTCTATCCCACAGGCTGCCTATATATACTACATTGGTGGCTGTGCTATTACTAATACTGTTTACTAATTGGGCCCCAGTATGTAAAGGAGTATGACT
>QLOM01012993.1:0-12168 GCA_003313785.1 Termitomyces sp. MG148 | reverse complement strand
CTTAATTCTGTGTTCAGTTCGTTTTGTTCGCTTTTTTTCTCGAGAAGAATTCAAGCACCATCCAAGCTGATGAATTGCCGAAAAGCCGGTAAACTCTGTTCGAACTTTTCTTCCGGGTTTCTTCGATATCCACCAATGTAAGTAACCTACGCTTGCGCACACGCCGGGTAAATACCGTGAATCAACGACCGGTGGTTTACTCAGGGAGAGCTGCTAACAGCTTGCACCGTGAATCAACGACCGGTGGTTTACTCAGGGAGAGCTGCAAAGTAGGTCAGATCGGATCATCTTGTTTGACCAGATCCTTGCGTGAGGATAGTCTCCAATGGCATTGATCTTTGCGTAGACATTTGATAAGCATGGCGCAAGAAGGGGAAACACATTCAGTCCCCAGTTGACCCACCCTGCTAGGCGTTGCCAGGCACGTTTAGTGAAATATTTTGATTTTCCTCTGGGGCTCTCTGTGAAGCACCTCATTTCATTAATCAGATCTGCCTTTGCTTGATCTGGGAGTGTCATGGTCATTGCGTTGGGGTCGACTAAGATACCAATAATAGTTAGTGGTGCACCATGTACCTGCTTTTTTTGCTTGTGTGGGATGCCCAGATCATCCCACAACGTCAATAGCTTGACTTGGTTTGATGGCATGAATGAATCATAAGGTGCATACTACATGACATTGTCTTCATTGTTGACACCGAATGAATTGTCGTTGAAGACAAAAGGTGATTTCACATCTCTGACATTCTTTGCTATCCAGGTGACGAGGCAATTAACCGATCCCCAGCAATTCAGTGAAGCTCGGCCCCCAAAGCAATTGCAACGGTCAATGTGCCTTTCTCCATCAATAGTCACTACCTGCTTGAGTTGCCATAGTTTATGCATAGGAATCAGTTGGTATGCTTCTGCAACATCGGATTTCCACAAAGTGAGGCGTCTGTCAGAGTATTCCCGAATACGCAGAAGGTGATCTCCCAGGTGCTTCATGTTGTCTAGTGGGAAACCTGCGATAGCATCATATGGAATCATTGAATTTAACGAGTATTCCCCTGCTGTCAGATCAGTTACCAATCGGAAGTCTGATGAGTAGGGTTTAGGTACTGCATAAATCGGAGAACTAGTCATAGATGGATATAGTACACTTCCAAATGAGGGTGAGAATTGTCCTTTCTCAATCTCAATATCCCTTTGACTGCGCAAGAAATCTGCCTCAGCAGCATTCTCTGGCGGTGGCATAGACATGTCACAGATTGAGGGATAGGTGTCTGGGTGAGTGTCTGCGTATGGCCAGAACCCTTCCTTGAGACTGCGAATGACTGAGGTCACAAAGTCACGGTTGGGATGCTTGGTCAGGAGCCTTTCAAGTAATGCAACGTTTATTGGTGTTACGATTTTGAATAGATCTGGCACATTCTGAAGAGTCTCAAGTGATCATTCATTGGTACACTCGGTATATGGCAGAGACGGAAGATGTTAGCGCTCAGACACCCACAGATGACGAACGCGCCCTGGATTGTGCACCCACCGATGACAACACCATCAACCTCGATCACTCGATCATACCCTTTCACACTCCTTCACGCTATCACACTATCACACTCGTTAGGGACACTGGCCCTATTGTCACCAGGGACAGTGGCCTCCATTGTTACATGACAGTATATATATTCCCCTTACTTTACTCATCCCTCAGTCAATTATATTGGACTGAGGGTGAGCCTTACGCGTACTTTTGATATGAACACAACACTAAAACATACCTATAGGAATACTTACAAGCATTGTTATAGGTACACCAATATAGTCAATTATATCGGACTGAGGGAATACTTACAAGCATTGTTATAGGTATCCTGTTCTAACAGGTTATGGGCCTATATTGACAGCGATACTACATACTTTGCACCGAAATCCGATTGCTTAACGCTCTAGTGCTCAGACACTCGCTCTCCTAAGCCCACATTCACACAACTATGGGATCACATACCTCTCCCACCAGCTCTCTTTTGGCGTCAGACTCTGCGTACCCACACATCCGCCCAGCTAAGCTAAACGCCCACTGGTCAGCCTCCGAAACTCCTTTTGATCGCACCACCGGCAAATTCACCAGATGGTCGATGAAGTTGGAGATATTCTTGCAGCAGAGTGGCCTCGACAGGTACATCTTCGCACCTGAAACCAAACCCGAGCATCTTATCCGACAGCTGGACCCAGTCACGGAACCCGTTGCTTATTCCAACTGGTTGTCGAACAACAACCTCATCATCGGCGTCATTTGCGCCGCGGTCTCGGACGCCGAGCAGGAAGGCCTTGCCACAGATGGTACTGCGAAGGAATGTTATGATGCCTTAAAAGCCAGAGCACAGAGAGAGGGCCCTGTCAAGCAAGTCGCCTTAATTCGCAAGGCACTCTCTACGTACGCACCCGTCTCCGAGCCTATCAAACACACCACCCGGAAGATCTGCGATCTGATTGACCACGTGTTTGCCATTGGCATGATTGACAGGGACCTGCTCAAATGCATTGCCCTTCTTAATTCTATCAACGACAAGTCATTTGAATCCGTGCAGACGCAGATCTCGCATGGTCTGGCCGACCCAATGAAGGACAGACCATACACCTCCTCTGACGCCCGCAAGCTGTTCCAAACTATAGACAGCTTGGCAACTCTTTCGCGACCCGCCGACACTGCCCTCGCCATGACCAGTGCAAAATCCACGGCCGGTACGCACAATCACGGCCCAGGGTATCCCTGCTGTGAGCTCTGTTTAGGACTGGGACTCTCTTGCCGAGGACACACCAAGGCGTGGTGCATCAGGCCGGGTGGAGGCATGGCCGAGAAGACCATTGAGGAGTCCAAAGCCGTGCGGAAAGCCGCATGAGGAGGAGGCAACAAGCAGAATGCTGCTTCAAACAACAGTGCACCCAAGAACGGCATTGCAGTCAAAGGTCTCAATGGACAGGTGTACATCGTTGACATCACGCACCTTCAGAAAGTACAGATTGATACCGCCACAAAGGTTGAACAAAGAGCACTAGAACTTGCAGCAGTCGCCATGAACTCGACCAATTTCTTCAAATACCAAGGATTCATGGCAATCGAGGACAGTAAACCTGGGGAGGTAACTTCTATCAATTGGGGGAACCACGTAGCGCAAGACTGCGAAATGATCCTAGCCACAACTGTGGTTGCACCGCTGAACCAACCCGAACGTACTTCACTCGTGTCATTGAACGAGAAACCCTTCTTCCTGGATTCCGGAGCAACCATGCACATATCACCCTGCAGATCAGACTTCATCACTCTCAGGGCTATTCCCTCACAAACAGTCAAGGGAATCGGAGGTTCATCCATTGAGGCTGTTGGTATGGGACAAATCCGACTTCACATCCAAAATAAGGCAGAAATCATACTAGAAAATGCATTATACATACCAGCCTCCACTGTCCGTCTGATCTCCGTATCAGCACTCATAACCGGCATGAGGGCATCTATCACCTTCAGTGCAACTGGTGTCACTATCCTTGACGACGTCAGTGGAATGCTCATAGCATCTGGCCCCCTTATCCCCGGAAAGCAACTCTATACCCTCGAGCTGCAGGCGGCGCTAGCCGAACATGCTCTGATAGCCATGCCCAAGCCAGTGAACCTCGACAAATGGCACTGGCGACTCGGCCACGCAAACTACCAAGTCGTGGCCAAGATGGCTCACGCCGGAATGCTCGAAGATACACCCCACGCTTCCCTCCATGCACAACCAAAATGTGACCTCTGTATTCTTGGGAAACAGACTGAGTTGCCGGTACCTAAAGTGCGGGAGGAAGGGCATAGGGCTACAAGGGTATTAGAGATTGTATGGATAGATTTGGCTGGCCCTATGCATGTACAGTCGTGAACCGGGAATAGATACATTATGGACTTGGTCAATGACTACACAAACATGCCATGGTCAATCCCTCTTAGGTCAAAGAGCGATGCTGTAACAGCCTTACAGGCCTGGGAGCTGGCCAGAACACTGGAAATGGGTACACAAGTCGGCATATATTGCACTGGGCATGACAGAGAGCTAAAAAACCACGAAATGAGTAAGTGGCTGGCTTCAACAGGCACGAGGCACAAACTCGGTGCCTCATACACATCCCAACACATGGGACGGGTCGAGCGAATGCACAGAACGCTCTTGGGTAAAGCGAGGACCATGCGAATTGCTGCAAAATGTCCTGAGTTTCTATGGGACAAATTTTACGCAACCGCGGCACACCTGCATACAAAAACCGCCACAAAGTCACTTGGAGGGAAGACACCGTTTGAACTTTGGTACAGACGTGCACCAGATTACTCGTATATGAGGGAAATCGGATGCAGAGCCTTTGTTCTCATAATGAATCAGTACAACCCAAAGATAAGTGCATGCAGCAACGAGTGTATCCTCATAGAGTATGGCCAGAACACCAAGGCTTACCGCTGCTATGACCCAAAAACCTGCACCGTGCACAAATCATTCCATGTGCGATTCATCGAGCGACATGATGCCCAGTCCAACGCAGACCCCATCCGCACGGCACCTAGCCGGGAAGACAAACCCACGTCCATACCTCAAGTCAAGAAAGCCTCAGCAGCCACTCCTTTCATTGTAGACTCCAACGATGATCTCTCCTTGGACCAACCGATTATTGCGCCCCCAGAAGGAATTGAAGATACAGCCAAACTAGAGGTAAACGACCAGCCCATAGGCCCACGAAGATCGACTCGAATACCAGTACCCATGTTCAAGGCGGCGCCTGAAAACCCACCTACATCACGAGTGGAGCAAGCTGTACAAGATGCCCGAGAAGCAGGTGAGCGGACGCAAGCAACCCGAGCTGAAAGATGTCGAGAAGCCGTAGTCACACGGCAACCAGACGCCGACAACGCCACACCCCCCATGGATAACAACGCACCTAACGACAACATCCCAGATCTGGCTAATGTCGCAACACAGGACAACATCGAGCACCTTCTTAACGCGGTGGAGTCACTTGGCAACCCAGTATCCCTGGAAGCAAACAACAAGCCCCGCACGTGGAAAGAAGCTCAGAACTCACCAGATGCAGACAGGTGGGAGGAGGCTTATCGCAATGAGCTGGAATCCCTTAGGCAGATGGGAGTGTACAAGCTAGTTCCACAAGAGGAGGTATCCTCTGGACATAAAGTTCGAAAGGGCCGCCCAGTGTTCAAGATTAAACGAGACAAAACTGGCAAAATCACACGGTTCAAGGTACGACTCGTTTTCAAGGGGTATGAACAAGTATTCGGAAAGGACTACACTAAGATGACCTCACCAACGGCGCGCATGGAATCATGGCGCATCTTACTACATCTCACTGCTGCGAAGAACTGGGACACCACACAAATCGACATGAAGACCGCCTTCCTCTACGGGGTCCTCCCCAAGGACAAAATCCAATACATGCAACAGCTGGAGGGGTTCGAAGAACCTGGTAAGGAAAGGTGGGTATGGTGTCTACTGCACGGCCTGTACGGCATGAAACAAGCCGGACAAATCTGGAATAAGACAGTCAACGACAACATGGCAAAATGGGGTTTCACTTGACTGGCATGTGAATCGTGCATTTATTTTAGAACAACTGACAGTGGAACTACAATCGCTGCCCTACACGTTGACGACTTCCTATCAATAGCTAGCAGTAAATCAGAAAACGACCGGTTTAAGCAGCAGATGCACACCGTGTGGTCCATCTCTGACCTGGGGCTCCCAAAATACGTGGTGGGAATTGCGATCAAATGGGACCGCCATAACTCCATGGTTCACCTCTCACAAACAGCCCTGATTGACAAGATTATAACGCAGTTTGGGCAAAAGAACTCCACACCCCTCTCCCTCCCAATGGATCCGGGCCTAAAGCTACAAAGAGTCAACCGATCCATGCTGCCTCAGGAGGAGATACTCGCTCTGCAGCGGACGCCCTACCAATCACTTGTTGGATGTTTATTATATGTGGCTGTTTCCACTAGGCCTGACATTGCATACGCAGTGGGGCAGCTTACACAGTTCGTCGACGCCTACGCTGCTACACATTGGAACACGGCTATACGTCTAGTCCAGTACTTGAAGGGTACAAGGAATTTCAGGCTTATGCTAGGAGGAGAAGGTGCTCCAGTCAGACTCGTTGGCTTCACGGATTCCGACTGGGCTAATTGCCCTGACACCAGGCGAAGCGTTGGCGGGTATGCTTGGAGCCTCGGCTCCGGCATTGTATCGTGGGCCGCAAGGAAACAGAAGACGGTCGCCGCCTCCTCCTGTGAGGCCAAATATATGGCAGCCTTTGAGAGTGCACAAGAGTGCATCTGGCTCTGCGCATTACTCCAGGTAATCGGCCACTGTGAAGATATCAAGGCTCCCACACCTATACTCTGCGACAATAATGCCGCCATAAACCTATCCAAGGATCCAACCCTCCACGCTTGTGTCAAGCACGTGGATATAAAATACCACTTCTTACGAGAACAAGTCCAGGCAGACAAAATCAGCATCAGATACATCAACACGAAATTCAATATCGCCTGTAAGGGCGACCTCCGGAGGTTGCGGCTAAGTCACACAACTGGCAGAGGGAAATCCGAAGTGTATTAGAGACAGTACATATTACAGGGAAGTAACTAATCACCTGGCAGAGGGAAATCCGAAGAGAACAAGTCTAAGGATTCCTCTGCCACGGCGGGGCGCATCAGTGCGGGGGCGGGGGCGTGAGAACGACTGTACAACATCTCGGAGAAGTCCGACGACTGCAAGGGAGCATCCCGGAGACCTCCGGGATGGCCCAAAAAGGAAATGGCCAGAGAAGGAAGTCCGGAGGGTCCCGGAGATCTCCGGGATGGCTGGAAAAGGAAGTCCCCTGACATCGCCGACCTGTTCACGAAGGCCCTTGCCATTCCCGCTTTCACCCGCTTACACGCACTACTTGGTTTGCAGGACACGCACCATGATTTCACACAAGGAGGAGATTCAGATGCGAGGTCTCGAGGTCTTGGTGAGGAGGAGTGTTAGCGCTCAGACGCCCACAGATGACGAACGCGCCCTGGATCGTGCACCCACCAATGACAACACCATCAACCTTGATCACTCGATCATACCCTTTCACACTCCTTCACACTATCACACTATCACACTCGTTAGGGACACTGGCCCTATTGTCACCAGGGACAGTGGCCTCCATTGTTACATGACAGTATATATATTCCCTTTACTTTACTCATCCCTCAGTCAATTATATCGGACTGAGGGTGAGCCTTACGTGTACTTTTGATATGAACACAACACTAAAACGTACCTATAGGAATACTTACAAGCATTGTTATAGGTACACCAATATAGTCAATTATATCGGACTGAGGGAATACTTACAAGCATTGTTATAGGTATCCTGTTCTAACAGAAGAGGGATTGCTGTTTCTGACCAGTCTGAGGTAGTTGGTGGTGGATCTGAGTCTTGCCAATAGTAATTGAAACGTAAGTACTTGGGCCGCTCATCCTTAAATGCCTCAATTCTTGCTAGCTTCTTTGCATTCGTGCTTAGGGTGGGCTCCCCCACATCCCTTGCACACATGCCTCCAATAACAAGTGGTGCTTTCAAATGGACACCCTTTGCTGGTATTCCATCGTCTGCAAATGGCTGCTTTTCCTCGGGCTGATCCCGCTGATCAGTTTGATGGGGAGCCAGAGATCCTTTTGCTTCTGTAATTGATTCCATCGACATTGAGTGTTGAGTCTCGCAAGTCAATGAACTCATGGATCTCTGTGAGGAGTAGTCTTGTTCCACCACCCACTCTTGCCCTGACTGCTTTATCGTAGGCAATAACCTTCCCATGGGCTGACTCATGCTTGGCTGCGAAAAGGTTGAGAATGTTGCTGATGTGGGATTGGAACTCATCTTCCTTGTCTGGGAAAGCAAACCGCAGTGCTTTGAAGTACATGTTGGCTGCGACCAGCCACTGGCCGCTTGTCTCGACTTTCCTAAGCGGAGTGCTGTAGCCAAAGACGAGTTCACTATGTCCGAGATGCCCTCTATTCTCTCAAGGAGCTCCCAGAAGTCCGACCGAGCTGTAAATGGTGTCGAAACAGGCTTCCTCTCCTCGCAGGAGCTTGTTCCACTCTGAGGAAGGGAAGTCTGAGGGAGCGGTATGTGAGGTAAGAATCTTTCGCTTAATGTTGCTGATGTTCTGCATATAGGTTTGGAGTAGTCGGCAGTTGTGTACACAACAGGGGTCTCTATTCTCTTGAGCAAGCTTCTCCTGGGCATACCAATAGAGTTTTCGCTTGTCAACCCTCCCCTTCTTTCCCTTGGGCTTGTCATCCTCGCTAGAAGACTCGGCATCTCCTTCTGAGTGGTCTTCACTGTCCATGTCTTGCTCGTCGTTGTGGAAGATGTCTCTCTCGACAGATTTAACGTAGGTGTCTGTGATCCTGTCAATTGATCTTGGTGACAAAGACCTTCGCTGTTCAGGTGCCTCTGGGTCCCTTGTGGAATCAGAGCCTTGGTTTCTGTCTGAAGGTTTGCAGTGTGCTTCGCTACCCTGTTGACGGGTGCACTCGTCACTAATGACTCTACTAGAGGTTGCTTCCGAGCGCGTTTGGCCTGACTTTCTATGCAGACCTTGCTTTCGCTGGGCTCGAGCCTTTTTTTCAATGTCATCAAGCACGGCGAGGTAGCTGTTGATGGTGTCTTGGAGAACTCGAGCTGGCACCTTTGACAAATTGGCTGTGTTGACGATGGCAGTGACAGAGACAGGTTTAGATTTTCTGCCCCGTCTGAAAGCTTCGATGTGCTCTTCAAGCTGTCTAACAATTCCCCTCTCTGACCCAGATGGAGTAATAGGGGCTGGGTCTCGAGATGCGTCAAGGGAGTCGAGCCTCTCAATTTCATCTCCATCACTGTTTCCCTGAGAGGTTTGCTGTGTGTTCAATCCACTGGGTTGAGGCGATCTTTGTTGGCTTGATTCACCATGAGTAGTTATAAGAGTCAAGATGGTTGATGAGGACTAGTCCGATGAACGAAGTTCCTAGAGTAAACGACTTTGTACTTTGTACCTTTGTACGTATACGATAAGATCGCTCCAGCTACTTAGTGCTCCTCAATCAGAGAAAGTTCTCTCTGTCATTCGTAAACTACTCACCTAGAGAGGGGTCGTCGAAGTGAAAGTTCTCTGGAGAAACTCGTTTCACTTGCTTCCCCTCTCTAGGTATCGCACGTGACTGTCGCGATGTTCAGGTTCTTCTATTGGTGACGCGAAAACTCACGTTTTAGCTCAATCCAAGAGATTGATCATTAGATTAGATAGTAGTGATCAATTGATCAGTAGTCCCCCGACACAATGCCTAAAAGATCTATAGGTGATTTTCAGTCTGAACTATTTATTGGACTTCTCCGCCGAGCTCATCCTTACTTTGGCCCTGTAGGTATCTATGTGCATGGGTACTGGTAATGAATGTCAAACAGCCCAGAACACGAGTTTGAACAAGTCAAAAGCTCTGACTGATCCTTACTCGATTGGCCTCTACTGCCTTCGGGAAATCCGATTTTCTCGGCCCAGAGGAAAATCAGTTTAAATTCGCGCCCTCCAGATAGATGGGTCATGCTAGTAGAATTATTCTAGGGCCCCCGTCTCACCTATTGTTCGGTTGCAGTTTTTGTCTTCTTCCTGTGTCAACCATTATTTCTGTCTGGACTTGACCGGCCAAAGCGAAGCTTGATCTTCTAACCCGGCATGCAACTCCATCAGCTTAAGTGTGTCTTCAAATGCTCATTAGTAATTCAATTATCAATGGACGTCCACGGCTCCTTAAGAATCAGCAGAACCATCACATTCGTCATGACTTGGTTTGGAAGGCCTATACAAGATCTCGACCTCATCTACTGCTAGCAATAGCAGAGCAACATCCTGTACGGCCAGGTAACGTGCAATCCACATTTTCGATGTCCATGATACACGATAGAATTTGTTTGTGCGTAGACCAAAACGGGGAGACAAGGTGCCATACAGCGGGCTTCTGAATCTGAGAAGCAACAAGCAGCGAACTCACGCTAAACTAGTACAAAAACTGTGGGAATGAGGGAAGTGGAAGAAGGGGCATGACTTAGCTGCTTGTAACAGCTCATGAGGACCTACCATTGAATGTTGAAGACCTAATTTATGTGTGCATGGATCACTGTAACTGTAACTGATGTGGTTTTTATTCAACGACATAATTGTCATGGCGGGAAATGAAAAACTTGACAAGAGTGGGACTTGAACCCACGCCATCTTACGATGATGAGAACCCGCGAATGCAGGTAAGCTACGCTTGAGTCACACGCCTTAACCGCTCGGCCATCTTGCCTTGACTTCTGGCCTTGATGCAAGGTCTGGATGGGTTAGACACTCGGGACGACCATTCTTCCCCCTGCCATTATGGTTCATGACGAATGTGATGGTTTTCACTGGTAAATACTTTTTTCCCTCGAGAATTCGGAGAAATATTCCATCTTCAGTGTACAGGGAAATATGGTTGATACATTTTTCCAAAGCAAAAAGTTGACAAAGAGATGGCATAACACACTTAATTTTTGCGTTTCCAGTGTTGAAAACAGTTTCCAGCAAGGGTATTGGTATTTCCATCGCAATTAGCACATTGTAAATGGCAGAACATGTCTCTTTTGCAGTTTTCGCCAAGGAAACACTATGGGTGCCACTAATGAATGCTAGCCTTCATTCTGCGGTTCTGATCAGACGACTTTCAACAGAACTGCTCTCTATCTATGGTCAACATCATAGATGAGTCTGATTTAGTTAAAAAAAAAAGGAGTACTAGTACTAGGAACTATAACTCTGTGACGCTATAACGTCAATACCCGGAGACATCGCAAACGATTAGAACTGTGGAATGGAGTAAATGAATGAGCTCTGTTTAACGCCGGCAAGCCACATTACAGGGCTAAGGGGCGGGAGTAAAGTAATGGTACTCTACGCCAGGAATGTATCGTAGTAGCTTCTAAGTAGGTGGTCGTGGAATGTATATTTTGATATTGGAACTGTCCTCGCAGAGGTTTTCGTGGCGTGTGTAACTGTGGAATGGAGTCCCATCTTTCTGGGAGAGTCAAATGAAAGTCCTGGTCGATGGATCGCGTCGGACCTAAAATCGGCCCTCAACACCAGGGTCCAGAAGATTCTGTCGAAGTGGCGGCGATCCAAATCCTCAAATCCGTCATTAGCCCCATCATACCTTCTAGACCGTTGTAGGCCGTTGTTCGCAACTCCGGTCAGGGAATGAATAACATATGAATGACCTAGGCTCCCACTCCCTGCTGGAATTTTTCCCTTTCTAGCCGGGAGACAAGCCAACGGATTGACGCCGTGGGTATGGTTGAAACTCCGCTCCCGCAAAAGGAGAAAATTCGGCGAAAAAGAGGTACATTATTACTGTGGAACTGCCGCCGGATTCCAGGATACGTATTTATTCGCGAGGTCTTGCGAGGCACACGGCAATTCGAAGTCGAATGGAATCAGGGTTTTCCCAGTCTCTTTCGTAGACGCAAGTTCTTGATAATCGATCAACCTGCAGGGTCCCAATGACCCATGATTCATGAATTTCTAGGCACTTGTCTCAATGTTGATAAACCTTGCACATCCTTTCGTGTTTTGTTCACGGATCGACAACTTCAGTAAATAAAGGAATTCATCTTGCCAAAAAGCCTTGCTCTTTTCAGGTTTCCTCTCTCTTCCCAATCCTCACATGGCGGTCCTCTTTGACCTTCCAATTGATATCACTCACCTGCTGATCTGTTACCTCGGCATTCATGAAGTTCTGAATCTGAGGCAGGTAAGCCCTAACGTCCTAAGATCCTGAGGTCTAAATGTTTATGTTTAAAAAGACTTGCAAAACTTTTCGATTGATTACTCAAAGTCGTGTCATTTGGCAGTCTCTTTTGACTACACTTGCGAAGCAGCAAATCCCCATCCCTCGCCTCTTTGACAGGCCATTTGACTCATTGTCATCAACTGAACTCGAACACCTCGCCCGCAAAGCATGGGCGCTGAGACAAAACTGGGTGAAAAAATCGCCCGTCGTCAGAAAAACTCTCATGATGAAACTAGATCCGATCCCGTATCAAGATGGAGGTGTTCCACCT
>QLOM01012987.1:0-14006 GCA_003313785.1 Termitomyces sp. MG148 | reverse complement strand
CGCTTATACACACTGACAGAAATGAGCGAGTATCTCGGTATGCATTCATACCATGCAAATGCTGTTGGTTCCTCAACCAAATGAACGGGTTTTGAAAGGAAAGATGAACGTACCACGAAGTATCAGTGGTAAGAAGGCGAAAAGGATTGCGAGTAGGGCAGGAGGTAGAACACCCTGAATGATCCCCGGGATTGGATTAGGCGCTTCAAAATATAGTGAGCTAACCCATTTAATTCGCTCGTGAGAGATAAAGTAGAATACCTTTACAGATCCATACAAGCCACCTATATCAGAAGAATATGGTAAGCATCTGGTTGACACGGAAGTGATTATATTACATACCGTATTCTGCTGCAAAGGTCATCAAGATTACTGAGTGTTCCAATGAAAGCGGCGGGAAAACTCCAGGCTATAATGAGTCCAATATTTGCAAGCCATGAAATAACATAGCGGGACCGCATTTCAAGAGACCCATCATCAAGGTTTTCCCAGACAATATCTTTCGGATTAGCCTCCATCCATTTGTCATACATCTTTAACGGCTAACAAGAGAAACACTGGCTATTAGGGATTCCACAACAAAACAAAGTTTAATTACTTCATGGTAACTGAGGCACTGTGCAAGGACATGGGCACCGATTTGAAGATTGCAACGAACGAATGCACTCCCTAGAGATTTCCCTTCGATAAAATTGGCACGTTCCTCTTTAATCCTCCTGTTCAAGCGGATTATTTCGTCCTGAAGGCGTCAATCTGAGGTCAAGTGTTAAAAAAGAATCACAGTACTTTACCTTACACCAATCGATAGTATCAACCTTGTTACCGAATCCCAATAGGTCAACCCTGTGTCTTGGCCGTTGCGCCGGTGGCACTAGTTCGTTCAGGAGCTCACGAGATGCTGTATGTACCCTGAGTACACTGTCCGCATTTTCCGGATCTTGAGATTTTGACCGAAGCGCCCGATGACGAGTCTTTTCTCTTCTACGCCACATTTTTGTAACATGAGCCAGTAGGCTGGCAATTGCCGCCTCGAGTCTTATACAGACATCTTGCCGTTCTCTGAAAAGCTTGTTCAACGTGCTATGTTCACGCACAATCCAGACATTGTCAACCCCGCCGGGAACAAAACTAGCAAAGGTACGCAAATCATGTTCTGTTGCTAATTCGTCCGGCAATGAAGTAATGAGGACAGTCCGCGCTTGAGCCAGGCGAGAGTGGGATTTGCTGATCAGGAACTGATGGCGCACATGCACAAAATGTAACATCTCGTGCCGTATCAAGTAAATGACAAAAACTGGAGTAATAATTATTTATGGTGAATTTACAAAGGAAGACTTGACTCACTAGTCAAAACGTATACGACGCCAACATGAGCACCGAGACGCGGTTGATCATGCGGATCAATGATGCTTGAGAGATCTCATTAAGTGCAAACTTCTAGAATTTTCTTATAAGTTTCTCACTTGTTCCAAGAGATCTGGTCCAAGCCTGTTTGTGAATGCTTCACGTTCACAGCGGTCACGGGAACTATAACAACGAATGTCAAGACGGTGAAGACAAGAAAGATCCACATGATCATCTTGAGAAAACGTAAAAACATGTAACTGTTTCAATGGTGTCAGCCTGTAGATTGGCAAACAACGCTTCGAGTAAAAGACATACGCGTCGAGCCCATTCTTGAGGATCTGGAGGACTCAGTTTTGTCATGGTAGTCAATCATCTAAAAGAAACACCTACTATATCTTCCGCAGGAGAGGATATTACAGCAGGTATCCATTTCCAGGGACCTGCGGGTAATTTCACGGCTCGTTTGCTAGAATGGTGATGAAGTGGATGGAAGATACAACAAGCGAACATACTCAGGAGGGGGGAGGCGCGTACGTGGACTATATATCCTAGCGTATTTCTGCTTCAACACAACAAATGCTCCAACTTCGACGAGAAGAAGGACCACGTTCAAAACGAGGGCAGTCAGAAACGTTCTGCTGGTATTGCTGTTGCCGTTTGCTTGACTTGATGTAATGGTAGACATGGATAGTGGGAGTCTGAAATAACAAGGTAAAATACTCTGTGCAAATAAGAGTTCAACAGACTCGCCGAATGCTTCAAGGGACAACGAAGCAATTTTGATGGTGCAAACTGCTTTTAGTATGAATGGGCGCAGCGGAGATCGCCAAGTTCGTCTAACCATGGTAATCTGTGACTGGCTAATAGTTGACAAGATAGGGAATGCATGTAGTCTGATCACCTGTTCTCGTAAAAAACGGAAAACAAGTTTCTCAAAAATTCAATATATATAGAACATGCCGTTCCAGCATGGGCACTAAGAACTCGGCTATCGGTCCGGATCTGACATAAAAAGATTGCTAAGGCGCTTATGTAATTATAAGGGTGAGGAGGACGAGCTATGCAAGGCCCGTGCCGAAGGCACGGGTCGCGTAGCTCGTGTAATTATAAGGGTGAGGAGGAATATCTATGTAAAACAGACAATTCAAATTTGGCGGACCCAGCACTTACCCCCGCACTACACCCTTCTTCTGTTCCTTTAGTAGAGCAATTCTCTGTTTGATGGATTGAGCTAGTAAACACTGGCGAAAAAATTGGAAATTGACCTGTTTTCTTTCTTCCTTGCGCCGCGCCATCTCAGCCGCCTTTTGTTCTTTTGTCATTTCGGCAATTATGGGAGTTATTGGCACAGGTGAAGGCGAAGTCATCATCATTGTCGGCACAGGAGATGCACTAGGAGGTGACTTGTGTTTTGGAAAATGCTGAGTACCATTCTCATTCAAACCAAAACCAAGTTCAGAGGGTATGATTGGTCTCGGGGAGACGACCGCTGGCGCTGTTTCGAACGCACCTAAAACACGAGTAAACAATTGTGCTGGATTGAGTATAGGATACCTACTCCAATCATCTTCATCGGCGTTAACGTCAATCAGATCATCGTTCCCCCATGGATTTTCTATGCGAAGAGAATCTGTAGTATCATCCACCCATCGTTCTGCAAGAATAGCCGCTGTTGTGCTCAAAGAAACTTTGTTGGTACCAAGTTGCATGCCTTTTGCTCGCGAAGGGAGTGAAGGAGATGAAGTTGGTACCAGTTGTGAACCTGCCAGCGCTTTAGACGAGTTGATACCGTTATTCCCAACAGGCGGTGATGGTGGCGAAATTCGTCGTTCGGGCAACGAGGCTGTGCCGGTATCAGTTCCAATAGTAGTCTGGAGGTCCGAAGTGATGAGCTGTTAATAGTCAACGATGGGCACTGGGTCTTCGAACAACGAGTACGTACTTTTTTTCCGAGTGAAGAAATAGCCCAACCTGCCAGAGAACTTGCTGCTCCAGCCGCTGTTGTAACAAGAGTGGTTTGTTCAGGAAGAACAGCAGAAGTTCCTGTGGAATTGGGAAGTGAGCCTGAGGTTTCAGGCTGCAGGGCGATTCATCCTAGGAATGGTGGCTTAGAAACTAGTCTCACCAATGTAGCTGCATTACTCTCCAACCGTTTAACAAAGAGATCCATAGCTTTGAAGGCTTGGTCCCTGACTAACCTTGGAAGGATTCGTTATCGCGCGAGAGTCTATCAGAGAAAGAGACACAAGTACTTCTCCTTGTCAATCATTGTAAAAGCGATATTGGGGATAACTTTATTGGCTACATCATCCACATCAAAACAGTCGATGGTAGCCATGAATGCCATGAGCCCAGCAACCCGGGCATGGACAAAAGTGTCCCTAAGGGCACGGGAAAGGGCAGGTACCAGTACTTTCTTCTTTGTATTGTAGCCGAGACTAGGGCCAAGACGACCAATGAGGATGCATGTGTTGGTTCGTATTGATGGTTCTGGATCTGTTTGCATTTTGGCAAGAAAACGCAGAAGGTCGTTGTTGAGTATACGATCAGTCAACTGAGCTGCGAGATAAGAGAAATCGATATTAGTCATTACACAATGGCCTACCTTTGGAGCCAAAAGTATGATAGATTTTATCGTAGCCTCGCGAATAACCGCAACAGTGTCCGCGAATCCATTAGACTACGGGCGTGTCAGACTATGACAATGGAAAGAGTGATAACCATACAAGATGAGGGAAAATTTTCTCGCTCACGGTTTTCTTATCCAATTTGTCTGCATATTCTGGAAGATGGTCTAGCAAGGCCATTCGAGTTCCACGGTCTGGACTCGTGTACAATTTTGTAAGCGGTGCAAGGATCACGGATGAGTATTCGCCGGGAGACGCATCAGCTCCAAACTGTAAAACCAAAGGAAGAATCAATGCTGCCGATGCACCCCCATACTCTAAAGCTGTCACAAGAGACGGCAATACGCGATTTGACCTGAATTCAGGCGGGAACGATGTTGAAGAGTCTCTCAGAGCACTAGAATTGGTGGGAAACATGAGTTTACAGTGACAAAATCAAGAAAAAGATACCCGCCGAAGAAATGCTGTTTTTTCTGCCTCGCTTCCCAATGAAAAATTATCTAAGGCACGACAGACTTTGACAAGTTTATTGGTGGCAAAAAAACCAGTGTCCACCATTCCAATCTCAAGGAATGCTTTCGGAGACAGTCGTCCTTTTGGATTAGGATTCAAGAGCTTCTGAGCGGAAGTAAATACTACCGATGGGACAGAACCGCTAGAGGTAGTCGTTGATGGGGAATGAGGATGTACTGCCGCAGGGGGTCCTAGAGCTGGGTTGAAGACTGCATACAAGAGAAGACCTAATGCGTATGCATCTGCAACAGCAGGCTCATACCTAGAAAAGAATGATCAATTACACGGTAGAAGGTACTAAACATACATGCATACGAACTCACTCTTTGAGCACAGACCAGCCTCCCTTCTTGACTTCGGGAGCCGCCCAGACAGATGAGTTAGGATACATTGCGCCGAGCGTCTATGATAAAAATCAAAATAGCGTGATGCAGGAAGAGAGGAAGAGTGGTGTGCAACATACATATAACGTTAAAACCTCATCTTTTGGATTGCTAAGCAGTTCAAAACCACCCAGTTTCCATTCTCCGGAAGGGGAGATAAAGATTGAATCGATGCATAACTTGCCATGCGTAGAGGCACAGGGATCGTTAACGAAGGTCAACGCAACCTATAGAATGGTAGATAGGTGTTAATCTTTTCAACGTCTGAACATACGGAAATTCGATGTAAACCCCAAAACAACCAATCCTCTCGTTCCTTAGCATCCTTTCCCCACCATGATTGCAAAACACTTTGCAAAGGTCGCACGCGTTCCGTCATGATATAAACCATTGTGTCCGTCTCCACCGCATCCATGAACTTAAGAACATCTGGATGGCGAGTGGATCTTAACTTTCGAAGTGCATTGATTGCGAATGGTTTAACAGTCGACTTCGCTTGATCACTGAAGTCATACTCGAAAATAGACACAGAATTCCCATCATCCTATACATAACATAAGACGGTGTACAACTGTTATGGACACAGAGTATACCCGTTTTGTTCCATCGTACAAATTACATACTCCATCCAAAGACGAGACCTTTGGTCCAATGTAGAAAGGTAGATTGAGGCCAGACTTTTGAACTAGAGTAGAAACCGCAGCAGATCCGAGAGTCCTCAGGTAGTCCATCGGTATACACCCTGACGCGCAAGGCTTCAGGCTGTAGCTGTCGACTATGGGATGTCGAGGAGTCCGTTTGTTATACACATACGGTGGCAGTGCAATTGATGCCAACATTTCTTAACCACTCACGACCTTTCTTGCCATTCTCATTCATCCTGGAGAAAATTGCGCTGTATATGACAGCTTGCAAACGTCGCATTTGAATCGAATCCAGTGTCTAGGACTCTTTCATGCCACAATATGGTCAAGCCGGAGGCCCAACCCCAGATAATGCCACTCTTTCGCTCTCCATAAGCGATTTACCTCGCGAACCCTCTGGAGACGAGCTAGAGGGCGAGTTGCCGACTGTAATGGATGGTCAGATACCACTTGGTGATCTTCTCTCGCGGGTCATGCAAGCAATCTATGCGGAACTGGCAGAACTGGCAGAAACGTGTGTTATGATAAATGGACAGATATTGGTGGTCTGATACCTTCTAGTATGCCCAATATGTCTGATAGCGCACGGAAGCGAACATTAGCGGACTGGGTCGTTAAAACAAAAAAACAGGTGGTCAAGTTGTATGCAGTAACAAAGTGGGCACGCGATGCAGAGACCGTTCAGAAGTGCATGGTATCTTGAAAGATGATAATTAGCTCGAACTAGACTGATTTAATTGCTGCAGAATATAACAGCGTTTCTCATGACCCAGAATCACCAGTTTGAAGGAGCAATGGAAGGTTTGAAGTATGCGAGAGAGAGCTTAGACCCTGCGAGGTCAATCTTTTTGCAAATCTGCGAGGCAAATGAATATCTGACGCCTACGTATGATAACAGGTTGAGAAACCATGATCTTCTGACATCTTTGGATGTTTTAACGACCGGCTCCTACCTCCGACTTCCAACATGTATTGTGGTATGTATTTTCACATTTTGTCTTCAGTTTCTGTCAAATTGTCATGGAACCAGAAATCCCTGATTCCTGTGACTCCCTTGACGGATTCACAAGTAACACAAACGTTCCGAGATATGGAAGATGTTCTTCGATACCGGCTGCGAATGTTCGAGATCGTTCCTGTTGAAATGTCGCAATATCGCATAGGTAATCTGCTCTCTTATACCTTGAGTGTTGAGGATTGACCGTAAATATCAGCCGATGGGCGAGTCTACTTTACTGTCCCAAAATTGTTTGAAGTCTCTCTTTGTTTACGTGGTGCACAGAAAGACGATGGCTGGTTTTTTGTTCACGTAGAGTTCTTGTTCAACCTAGGAGGAGACCTTACTGGTTTGCAAGGTGGGTCATGCATGTCGATGTCGATTAATTCTTCATTAGTTGCCCAGAATTTCCTCGGACACCAACAGGTATTATGAAGCGACATATTACGGATGAAGCAGATGCACGATTAGCTTTCTATCTTGCACTACCTGAAGAAGCCCAGAATAAGACAGATATACCAGTGAGGCCCCAACTTCCTCAAGGTGTTCTGGATACTCCACTTGTCCGCGTCTACAATTTCCTCCGTATGTTTAATTGGTTGCTTACTTGATCACTGCCTACTCAAGAGTTTTAGAAATCATGTCCCTGTCTTATCAGTTGGAAATTTTATGGTATCAGGTAGTTTCTCATTAGGGTTTTAGGTTTTTTTTTGCGCCATCTCATGCATCTTTTCAGGCACAGCGGATGCGATCACTAGGTTGGGCCGATTATTTGACTATCGAGATGACCCAAAATCGAAAAGTCATGACTGTATCCTATTGGATGTGAGCTCTATTTAAACCTGCCACCCCCACCTAGATAGATACGTCTACAGAAGACAGCCTCCGCCTTTGGGTCGCCAAACTCGCACCAAACTTCCATCACTCGGAGGGACCATAACCATATCAATCATCGATTCACATGGACCTCCTCAGACGGGAAGAGGGCCAGCTCGATCACCGAAAAGAAGGGTTTTTGCTCGATTACAATACCGAGCTAAGTTGGGCACTGGGATGCCCTCTGACGAGGTTGAAGGCTTAAAAATCCAGGTTCTTTGGGAACCTGCTAAAGGCGCTCTCGGGGTGAATGTGCCTTCTAGTATAATGCCTGATCACGTCCTCCATGTCGTCCGTCAGCATTCTTTCATGATATGAAATGTCGTTGACATTGATCTAGGATGCTGGCAATCTCGACTTCGAGAATCTTCTTCGTGGCGTGATTGAAAGACATTCTCGTGCGATTCTCGAGGTCTATCAATCTCAACTGCAAAATGGTCAAACAAGGACGGTGTTTTCTCCCCTGCGCGTTGTCACTCTTACCAAAGATGGTCAGTCTTCCACCGGATGCTTCCTTCGTAGCTACTGAGAGTATCTAATGGCAGAGGGTGTTCAAGCACTTAGAGTACATTTATGTGCCGATGAAATCGTAATCATGACCATCGACTCCAGAACGGGTCGTCTCAATCTTCGTGACACAGGCGACCTTGCTGCGGCTGGACGTGGACCACGATTCACCGTCTTCTCAGAACAACTGAACGAGAGCCCACAACATCTGGTCATGGCCCTGATGCGCTTGAGGCTTATGGTAGGAAATTGACTCGGAGTAACGTATGAAGTTTTTGACATCAGCCTCTCAAGACAATCACAGACCTTGCTGAGCAAAAGGCAAAATACCTTGGCCTACAAAGTTTCCGACGGCGAAATTTCCAGCCAGAAGGTTTGTAAATGATTCATGACTAAATCTTGGCTGACATAGATTGTGATAGAACTTCATAAACTGGGCCCTTCGACACATGGAAAACTATATATTCAACTAGCTAATTTCCCGAGCCACTACCTTGTCTTAGTTATCACCGATGAGAGATTCAGATATGCTCTCATCACTACAAGGATTATGTCAGAGTCTATGTACGCGGACATGATCATGGAGGATATCGCCTGGCTCGATTTCGACCGAATTCACAGTGAAGAAATAATGATCACTGTCCATTCTTCCCGTTCAGACATGCGCATTGGTAAGACGCGGAATAGTGATACCAGCATTTTGAAAGACTCGGACATTGGGGTGATTGATACTGGGTGAGTGAGCCTGGTTGTCTCCGTTGTATCAAGCTTGGATCAATGGGATTACTCTAGTTTCAACATAGAGACTGCAGTTCTTCGTGAGCTGTACAGCTATTGTTGGTGTGTCAATTCTACTCCATGTCGGGATCGCGCTGAACGGTTCAGCACTTTAGTGCACGAGTCGCATTCATGAATGTTGAAAGACAATTCAAGTTGCGTGGCATCCCTTTTACCCACGTGAATCCTACTAGTGGCTCTCCCGTGACTCTGGAGTTGGCTCATATTCAATCGTCGCTTGCGCGTTCCGTACCTGCCCTTTGCGTACAATCGCAAGACATTTTGTCCGGAGCACCCGCCGCTGAAGCTGCTATGCCAAATATACGTGTAATTCCATTGAATTGGTGGTCTGAAAAGAATGCCCAGGTTTGTCGATTTATTTTTCGCGATTGTCTTCTGATATACTCTTTGTATAGGTTGTCACGTCAGTCAAGTTGAAATATGTACAGCAACCCATGGGGAAGACAGCAAGTACAAGCGCTATCATCAGACCATCCAGACGAATTATCTACGATACAACTCAGGCCGTTGTCTCCTTTCTTTCTGAGAACGTCAACACATGTGTGGATGAATTCCTAGAGGAATGGGCACGTGTTTCGAAGATGGTCGTAATAGCTCGAGAGGGTGCGTTTATGTTACATCAGACCAGGACCGCGTTCTAAATTCGGTCTTAGTTGCGCAGATGGCGAAGGAAAGTAGTTGGGATGATGTCCGTTTACTCTCCTTTGATCTTCAAACTGTGGAGTTTGCCTACGCTAAGGTGGGCTGGTCTCCTAAAAATGGCTTTTCATACCGATCGTTTTCAAATTTTCTAGGACTACACCGTGTCTATCTCTTGTCAGGATCAGCTCTCACCTCTGGGTGGTAATTTTGATCTCAGGTTCTCCCGTTGTGGGCGTTTGCACAGCAGACACGATCGTGATAATGATCCAGAGTTCTTCAACCCCCATGTCGATGCAGAACCTTTTCTGCGCAACATCTTGCGACATGGTCACGGTCGTCTCGCCCCTTCCCTCAACCGGCTGGTGACTCTTCTACGAGATACCCTCCCGATTGTCACGGTCCTGGAAGATATTCGACAGGAAAGTATACGAAACAGTCGTAGTGTGGACACGTTTGCGAAGGCTGCGGGGTGGTATCGATTGTTGTACATAGACCGGAGGTCCGTACAACCTTTCTATCGTGGAATATCCGCCAAAGACCTTGTTAGATGTGCACTCGATTTTCGATTGATGACTGGTCAACGCGTTGCAATCCTCGATGCATCATTTTCGGTGTATGAGCATGCAAGCTCGAGGAATCCGACAGTGAGCAGTGAAGAGATACTAGGTCTTCAGCCGATCCCGCAAATCAAAGACATCGTCACAGACGCTTGTCGGGATGCCATCTCTTCTGGAAGTGTCAAACATGGTACAGTTGCCATGATTGACGTTGGGGTCGTTTGTCATACAGAAAGCGTCTGGGAGCTTGGAAAACGTATCCATCAGAGATTTATTTCTCATGGAATACATTGATTCTACCATTATTATACCTCATGCATACATCTGTACATTATCATATCATAACTACTACTTTGATCATAGATCAGTCCGATATTTCGATATAGCGTGGTTTAGGACTTGAAACAGACATAGATGACATGACACGAGTCAAATCGGTTGTGTCAACAACAGACTCTACCTCCTGGCCTTTAAGGTCCCTTTGAGAGACCTTTCCCATTTGAACTGTTTTGGCTCTGCTCATTGAACCTAAACCTCCGGGGAACTTGCGTTCAAGACCTCGCGAGGTCCCTGGGTTCAATGGGCATGGCAAGGGTTGCATTGAATCATCCTCAGAAGAACCAAGATGAACAGTATTGAAATCGAGACTCTCGTCACTCAAATCAACTATGCCAAGGTGACCAGCTGCTGTTGAATATTTCTTCGACCCAAGTTGTGACTTTTCAGAAGCGGCCCTTTCCATTGTTGTCGTCGGGGACGCGAGAATTGAATTGGCATTAGGCGGTACTTTTCGTGGCCTTCCACGTTTCCGAGGTAACACAGGGACAGGATCAACTTCAAGAACGGCGGGAGATGCGGTGATCGGCAAATGTTGACTAGGCATGACGGGAGTACCATCAAGAGAAGCGCAATCAGAATTAAAGAGTTCTCCTTCGCTGGAAACATCGATAGGGCAGATAGTAGGGTGCTGGCTCTCATCAGCTTGCCTTGAAGACGAGACTGGTGTCTTTGTCCGTTTCGAAGGGATAATAGTCGTCGACGAAACCACTTTTGGAGGACGGCCACGCTTTCGAGGCGTTTCATCCGTAGAACTGACACTATCAGAGTCAAAGTCAAAAAGCTCTCCCTCGCTGGAAGAAATTTTCGTTCCTTGACGAGGTCTCCGCGTTTTGATGGCAGCAGTCTTCATTTTTCGCTTCGATGCTTTTGTGTTTGACGAGGAACATTCAGAATAGGGCTTGCTATCAGAAGCATAAAGCTCATCTTCAGACAGGTAATATGAATCCTCTTCCTCGTCCATCTCAATCGGTGTGCCTCCTGTCGTACGACGATAGGAACCGCGGATGATATCACCCCAAAGTGTATAGGTGTTGCAAGAGGTGCATATTCCGCCTCGGGGGATGAGACCCGTTGACGAAGGATCGGAAGCAAGAAATGTCTTTGATAGGCATGTGATGTGAGATATGGCCGTACAGGAAGAGTTGGGACAAAGGGCGGTAGAGAGAGCGTCCTGTTCGACATGATTTGGATTTAAAAAAGTTTAGTAACAAGATAAACTTACTGTCGCGTAGTTTTCGAGTTCCGTTTGGCATATCGAACAATGCAATGCATGGGCACTGGCGAGTAGAGCGGTGTTCTTTGCCAAATAGGAAGAAGTAAATTGTTCTAGGAAGACGACTGTCATACACTCATGCCTAATGAATTTGAGTACTCACCATCGTTGACGTTTATTGGTTCCCGTCGCCCAGAACCAACTTTGCCCGATTTTCCATCGACTCCTTCGAGCTCGATGCTACAGGTGAAGCCTGGAGGCATTGGAGGTAAGTCTCTAGTAGCTGCTGTCCATGCTGCAACTGCCTCGTCAGAGAAAAGCTTGACATGTAGGGGCCAGGTGTTGTATGGATGAGTGGATATCATTCGATAGACTAGTCTGCAAATCAGTTTCAGCTGGAAACCTTCAAGTAGAAACATACATACGTACTGAATATTAGTTTTTATATGCTTCGGCCTACGAGAATCAAACAATGCGACACCGTCAGGATTGCGAAGATGTCTCGACTTGTGTGGGTGCTGCCATGCCCATTCAAATTGTAGGGCAGCCTACATAGAATATGCGCATCTTCTAAAGAAAAAAAGGATTGGAAGGCCTACGAGTCGTGAAGGGAAGCCATGGACAATCATCGCCATGATCCAAGGCCGACGAGAACGCGTCTTCGTAGCACCTTGTTTGAGTTCACCATTATGCTGTCTAGTCTAATCAGATAGAAGTGTAACATATGACCGATTTGAGTCCGACCTTATGCGCCGGGGAGGGTTTGGAGTGCTTCCTATGTATGTTCTAGGTAATACAAGTTGGAATCATAGAGAAGGATCTCTGGAGAGGTGCATACGCTTTTGAAAAAGGAGTTTGGATTGACCTCAAAAGGTAGCAAGCATAGAAAGGGGGAAACAGATGCGAGCGCGGACGCAAGATTTTACCGCGAGAAGCCATGTTAGTACTATGTGGCGCCGTCAACTTGGCGAATGGGTCCACAACAAACAAAGTCTTTGTAATGATTTTACTTTACATATCCACTTGATGGAAGGAACTTCTTGATACATAATCTACATATACGCTGAAAGTCTGCCAACTAGTAGATAACCATCTTTGGAACCATGTGGGCAAGCCCTGTACATGTTGCGAATAACCCCTGAAACTACCTTTAACCCAATGCGCTCGTAAAACGTCAAGGCAGGAACATTTGATGTGGCGACCTTGGCGTGGATCAGGGAGCTGTCGGACAACTTGCGCGATGGCGTTGAATGTTCGCGGAAATAGTCGTATACCTGTTGAACAAGAAGGCGGGCGATGCCTTGCTTCTGATAAGCAGGCAGGACCCCAAGAGTGAGGATTTCTATGTGGGGCGTGTCTTGGGATATCTTCGTATCGGGGTTGATCTTTCCGTCAAGGACTAGCGACTTTGTGAGATCAATGACACGTGGATTTTCCTGGAGAGACGCGGAAACAAAGGCGACTGGTTCTGTCGGATTTGCAGGGTGGTATGCGACCAGGCACACGCGGCCGGTGAGGAGGGTGAGTTGGATAAAAAAAGATGTGGGGTAATTGACAGGCAGAAGGGATGACTGGCGACGGGTTGAACGGAGAACGGCGAAAGAACAAAAAACCTACATGAAGTGCGCGCACTTTGGGGATGTCGGCGGACGTCAGGGGCTTAATGACAAGGCTGGCCATGACTCGAAGTAAGTAGTATTCTACGTCGATAATACGTATTGTATATAAGGACACGCAACGACCCACATCGGTGGCTCGGTGGCTCAGGCTCAGGTTTTCATTTTTCGAAGCCGGGCGGGTTCCCGACGGAGATTTGGTTCGCATCAGTCACCATGTGATTCGCGTAGACCAAGGGTTGTCGGGGGAAACCGGTGCATAGATCGTGATTCTGGGCTTGGACACGGCTAGCCATTGGCTATGAGCTCGGGGGATTGAGGGATATGTTGCGTTGGCCGGCAGCGACTTGTAGGCTAAGACCCTCTCCCCTTCGGCGGCATGTCACGGGACGGATCATGAACAAATGTCCAAGGCCACTCCTATTTAACTCTCCAAGTTTTCGCACTAACATCTTTCCATCTTTTCACAACCCAACAAATATGGTTCTCCCCCACCATACCCCGTATGTAACTCCCCAGATCCTCCACAAGAACTACGCACAGGCACACGACACCGAGCAGTTTGGTAACCGTATGTTTTCTGTCTTCCTCATCATCTTTTTTCCTCATCATCCTCCCCCACAGTCATCGGCAAAGACCTGGAATATTTCTCCCAGGCGGGTTTCGAAATGGATCGCATCCATCTCAAACGCAACGCTCCAGCCGCACAGCTCTACGAAGATGCCATCCGCAATGAAGGCGCTATCATCTCTTCTTCGGGTGCCCTCATCAACTTTTCAGGAAAGAAAACTGGACGCAGCCCAAAAGACAAGCGCATCGTCTTTGAGGAGACCAGCAAAGACAACATCTGGTGGGGCTCTGTTAACATCAAGATGGACGAGCGTATGTTTTTGCGGTTCATGCACCTAAAAAGTCTAACGGTTCTCTAGACACCTTCGAAATCAACC
>QLOM01012983.1:0-11047 GCA_003313785.1 Termitomyces sp. MG148 | reverse complement strand
GGGGTCAAATATCTGGAAGAAAGGAGGGGTTGTTGAATTTGGGTTGAAGAATGTATCAAAGGACGATTCGCGGAATGTCATGTTGGAATCAGCAATAACGGTGAACAATTTGGGATCGATGAACTGTTGCGAAGAAAGTCAGTAATACTGTCAAATGCACTTGTGGATTGCAGAACGGAAGCATCCCGACAGCCCGGCATCGTGGATCCTGTCAAACTAGATTTATCGAGCAGAATCGATTGTCAACACTTTCCTGACTTTCCTAGTCTGAAAGTTTGAAATCTAGGCAATAGATCCGGATGAGACTAAAGTCTGAATTTCAGAATAGATCATGGATAGATACTTGCCAAACCTCAAGCAGTACTAACCAAAAGATGGACAGATGACAACTTGATGGACAGCTGGAATGAATCTATTTTGAGCCTCAGTTGGACACGAAAATGTAGGTCTTTGGCTTTGTGAATCCGCTTTTTACAGTCAACTTGACCATGTATGACTGCATCACATTTCTGCTTTTGGCCTGTTGCCTTTAAATCGCACATCTTGAGGTAACTGTATAAGCCCATCTTGCTTCTTTATCACATCATGTAAGTATATTGGAATGGCACAATTCCGAGATCAAGAATAGATTGAGGTTTTTCCTCTGGCGCAAGAAGTGTGGAGTTGAAACCAGCAATGTGACGCTTGTGACGAAAGTTTTGGAACTCCCTGTTTTTGGCACCCTGGACATCCGGCTTCCTTCCGAGGAGGTCCAACAGTATTCTACGACAAATGTAACGTTCCAACCATCTAGGTAAGATACTATTCTAGCCGTTTTCAAATCGATAAGGCAGGTCCCAAATTCTGATATTTGGCCCCCAACCTTGATCATAACATTACTATTTCTAGTCAACTCGTGACTTCGTTGAACTTCTCTTTCATTCTCAACGTCTTACAAAGTTTCTTGTCATACCATGGCAAATCAATATCACTATCCACCAGAATGGGCACGCTACCGAATACTTGAAGCTATGCCCTCAGTGTCAAGAATTTGAATGAGGACAGCTGACAAAAAATCCAGCTGTAATTAAAAATAGTAATGTTTGGCCAAAGCGATCAAGGTTGGGCCAAATATCAAAATTTGGGACCTGCCTATCGATTTGAAAGCGGCTGTTAACTGGCTCCTGAAGTCCGATTAGAAAAAAGTAAACTGGATCTCCTAAGCGTCGATTTTTTGCAACTCCCCTTCAAAAGCTTACTTCAATTCCTCTTCTCCTTCCCATGGCAGCCTCGAATTAATAAATCATAGCTTGGAATTTATTGTAATATCTGGCAGACCTCGGATGTGCCGTGCGCCTCAACGGCCTTCGAGTTTGTTGGGAGTAAGGAAACTTATGTTGCGCAGAAGCGCATCCGAAAAGGCTCCTTCCCTCTGCAATCCGCCTTTACGTCGGCCACATCCCACTTTTTTCACCCTTTTCGATAGATTTCTTCTTATTTTACGTAACCTAGATAGCACAAAACTCATCCAAACCCATCGCCTCGTGACTACTAATTCTAGCAAATGACGCGGTAGGTCTCACACATTTGTTCGTGTCCTTTCCCATGGGATTTTCACACATGTGCAAAGATCCCGGGAAGACCCTCTCCAGGACGGGTTGTCTAACATGTAGGCCCCATTTCCTCAACCTGCCAGATCTAGAGTGACTGTCATACCTAGATCAAGATTATCATCAACGTCTCAAGTGGGATTCTAGAAAAATACATCCGTTTCTTCGGATCTGCAAAATATCTCCTTATTTCTCAATGCGATGAGAAGGCGCTCAACCTGTGAGTCTATTAAGACATACGTGAATGTAAAGTATCCAAAGGCACACTGTCGGTTGATCTTTGTATCGACGCTTGGCTGCATCTACTTGGGTCACCATCGACGGCATGCCATATTTCATACTTTTTTGTTTCTCAAGGGTTGTGGAGATGAAGGGTCGGATTTTACCGGCCGATCGGCAGTTATGCAAGCTCATGCTCGTGCCTTGCCACTGTAGACGAGGACATGGTCTACTATATTCAGTCACCGCTTACAATGATCCCGAAACGATCTGTTCTCAACAAACCTCGGTTCGCTCGCCCAAATTACTTATATCTTGTCTCCGTGGGATTCTCAATGGAACATCACATCACAGTCAAAGTTTTTGCCTTCCGCCTTCCCCCTTCTTCAAGACACGTCTTTTCAGGCAGTGATCTCAGGACGAGTTTTTGAGACCTTTAATTCAAAGCTGTTTAGTTGTCCCTTTTAGTGTGGCTTATTTCCCTTTCGCCTGGAATCAATGCCAGCTGACCCCCATCATGGTATACCTGCTATACGCGGCGTACGATGGTTCAACCTTGCAATCTTAACGATCACCCCGACAATTGCAACATATGGTTTATGGCGTTCACCTCGTAACCATGCAACAGTCATGTTCGCATTTGCATACTATCTCTTCTCGATGCTAGGTGAGTAAAGTCCTTTCAAATAGACTTTCATAGGAAATCTGAATAAGTTCCAGGTATCACCGCTGGTATGATGTGTGTCCTGAAACTCAACAAAGGCACCTGGCTCACTATCTTTTACAGGTTATCATCGTCTATGGTCTCACCGCTCGTACCATGCCTCTTCTCTCCTTCAAATATTCTTACTCTGTGGAGGCTCGAGTGCAGTACAAGGCTCCTGCTTCTGGTGGGCTCGATCCCATCGTTCTCACCACCGTCACACGGACACTGATCTTGATCCCTACAACGCGAAACGTGGCTTATTTTGGACGCACATTGGCTGGACGATTTTCAAATCAGATCTTCGCTCGGGACAGGCTGACATTTCCGACCTTCGCAAGGACAAGCTTATACAGTGGCAGCATCGCTGGTATCTCACAAATGCCTTTTTTTTCGGTTACATGCTGCCGACTCTAGTTCCAGGCTTGTTCTGGAACGACTGGTTAGGTGGATTTTGTTTCTCTGGAGCACTGCGTTTGACCATTGTTCATCACGTATGTGCTCTTCAAACCTTTCGATCATGACCCATTCGACCGAACAATTCCATAGTGTGTGTTTTGCATCAATTCGATGGCACATCACCTCGGTTCTGCTTCCTACGACGACGTCTTGAGCCCGCGGGACCACCTTCTGTCCGCGATCCTCACTCTGGGTGAGGGTTATCACAACTTCCATCACCAATTTCCGATGGATTATCGGAATGCGTTTCTTTGGTACCAATATGACCCTACCAAATGGTTCATCGCAACTTGCGCCGTGTTCGGCTTGGCGAACCATTTGAGGATATTCCCTTCCAATGAAATCACTAAAGGCGCCCTTTCTATGAAACTGAAAGAACTCCAGAAGGTCCAAGAATCGCTGATTTGGCCTACATCGTCTGAAGAGCTTCCTATTGTGACATGGGAGATATGTAAGTCATCTGCTGTGTGTCGTAGACAGTCTCAGTTTACCTACTGCTAGTCCAAGAAGAGTCCAAGAAGAACACATTGATTCTTGTTTCTGGCTTCATTCACGATATCTCTTCTTTTGTCGAAAGACATCCTGGTGGAAGAGAGTTGCTCATAAAGAACTCCGGTAAAGACATGACACCGGCCTTTTTCGGTGGGGTATACGCACATTCCAATGCCGCACATAATGTCAGCACAATAATTGGCCTCTTCTGCTAAACTTGCTGTTGAAACTCAATTTTATTAGCTCCTTTCCATGATGAGAATAGGCATTCTTGCCGGTGGAGTGGAAACCCCGGTCGGGATTTCGCCATCGCAAAGATTATACATCGCTGAAAGAACCACTGATCGGACTGATTGACGAAAGCTTTTGCTTCGCAACTACGTAACTCGGCACGGTTTCTGTTCGAGTTTCACGTTACATACATACGGACAACAACTTACCGGTCATCTTACATTATGCGGATTGATGATCGGATAGAGAATATTTCGTGTATTTATTAGTGCTAAATTCGCCTGGAGGATAGTTTGTCGAAGGCAAAACCTGTACATAATGGTTGGTGGTTACTTATAACGAGAGCATATTTAGAGTGCTCAAAGCTCAGCACATTAAAACCCGTCAGATGTCAGGTTCGGTCCAAATTGGAAGCCACGATTCTTGTACCCCAGAGTAAACCTTCTTTTTTCAAGTGGGTTCAATTACGATTCAGAGAGTTCTCTGAGTGAAAAGTATATCGAGAAACGCATGAGACTTAGTCTCTCCACCGCATTTTACAAACGTCGAGCTTCGTCGGATATATCCAGGTCTAAGATTGGGAACTCGACAGTGGTGGTCCAAAAGGTATCAGAATATCTAAAAACTGTAGTCGAGCCATGTCGGTCCAAAGTACTAGACAATGACCAAAATGCGTTTGTGGGTAATCAAAAGATTGATCGTAAGTCTAGGAAGATTATCCGCAGAAAACCTCCTAGTGATAAATGACAATCAGCGTGGACAACCTGTGGAAGTCATACGACGAGGAGTGGAACTTTTCAAAGTGCCATTGGGACAGAGCAATTCCAATGAACGGAGGCGGAGTTGGAAATCGAGTTTCTCCCTCAAACAGCATCCAGCTCATCTAATTCGTTCCAAACATGCATGTGCAGTGTGATCCCCTTTTACGAACATCCCCGAGAAAGAAAGAACTGGAGAACTCGAACACAGAAACTTTGACAAGGCTTGATGCCAGTTTGATGTATCATGCATCAGCGCTCAGCGGTCGGGAAAGTATTACTATTTCGGCCCAGGCGTATGGAAATAACTATCGAAGCTACACGTATCACTAACAGAAGGGAGACGATACATCACGATACAAACGATACAATGTAAGAATAAAGACCGTTTCAAGCGAGAGAAGAGAATTCTGACGAGCGAATAGACAGAAGAAAAACGCAAGTCTGCAGGATCATCCGCTGGAGTCCTTAGTACATCACCCATCGTCTAATGCCTCCCAATCCAATTCCATGCAACAACGGATTGACGAGGCCGCTTAGTCCGAGGCCGGGGACGTCGCCTTTCACCTGGAGTGTCTCATCCAACCCAAGCGCAGCTAAAAGGTCGTGAGTATCAATCCTAATCATGTCCCGTCCAGATCCAGATCCGCTTTGGTTGTTGCTTCCTGAACGGTGCTGGCACCAAGCTTGGAGTGCGAGAAGAGCACGCGAGAGAGCTTTCAAATCATCCTCCAATGCGTGAAGCCCCAACGAGTCGACACACCGACAGTGGTCCATCGACTCGCTGAGAAGGTCGCTCAGATTGAGCAATGCATTGACGTTTGTGAGGAGTTTGGCTGAAGTTGTCGAATTGAGGAGGATCGCGACCGATTGGACGATATGAATCATGGTACCTTGCGTCAACGGCACAGGGGACGTCAACGGACCACCAGTCGCTGGTGCAGTTACTGCGGGAAGGCTCACGATGGTCGTAGAAGCAGGAGGCAGGGATGTCGAATGGTTCTGAATCTGGACAGCTACTCCAACAAGTACGTTCAACAGATCCCTTAAATTCACCGTAGCATTGACATTAGTCGTCAGATCGATATTGAGGGCCGATACGAGGTCCTCGAGACCAAGGTCAATCACCAGGTTCAAGAGACTGGAATTCGGATTCGCAATCGGTGCAGGTCCGAGTCCTGTGGTGGGAGTGGGCGTGTGTTCAGAGATCGTCGTCGGTGTCGGCAATGAAGATGTGTGCGGCTTAGATGGGACCACCACTGGGTGATTGGCGCACCAGGACTGCAGATTCAGCACAGTTGCCAGCAGGACGTCGATATTCTTCACCAGTCCTCCCAAACCAAGCTGATCTACGCACCCGCACCTTGTGAGTGAGCTTTGCACCAAGGTGTTCGTCTTAACCAATACCTGCAAGTTATCGAGCAACTCGCCCACGGTGCCCGATTTGAGGAGATCGAGCGTGGCTTGAATAATGCCGGTGACGAGATTTCTGTCAATAGGTATTGAACCGGGGTGGGGAACGCCAGTGCTGTTATATGGAACAGATGGTAGAATTGCAGAACCGTTTTGAATAACAAGAGTGAGGTTGACCAAAGCTTGAACTTGCGACAAGAGTGCCGAGTCGATCGCGTTTATGGGATTCCCGGGCAATGGGTTACTGACGGGTGCGATAATACCACCAAGAAGATTACCCAAGCCGGGTAGATCGCCACCTGAAGTCAATCCAAACCCTAAACTGTCTAGGAGAGCGGTGAGCTCAAGGTCGACGATGACACTTGTATCTTCTGTGTTGGGCGGTAATGGAGCAGGCGTTGTTGAAGGATGCGAGGGAAAGGAAAGAGTAGGTGTCGCAGTAGGGCCATGTATTGGGACGCTCGTTGAAGGCGACCCGGGAATACCAATGGGGTTGTGAGCACACCAGTCTTGAATACTTAACGCTGCATTAATGACTACAGCTAGATCTTTGAGTAATCCTGCTAAATCGAGGCTGTCAGCACAGCCGCACGATCCTAAGGTGTCTGCGACGACGCGGTTCACATTAACAAGGATGTCAACGTTTCCGGCAAAGGTGGAAACGGTGTGCGAGTTCAACAATTTCCAAGTTGCCTCGAGGATGGCGTTGATAAGGTTGTAGTCTGCAGGAGGTTTTATCGGTGTGTGTGGATGGGTTGGAGGATCGGAAGGCTGAGGAAGATTCGGATCGCAATTTTTAAGGGAAACAACGGCATCTACCAAACTTTTCGTCATCTTTAGCAGCTCGGGGTTCAGCGTAGAAGTTGACGACTGTGCTAGCGATCGCGGCCTTGCATTCTCGGGATCAAGCCTCAGTCCGTTAAGCAGGGAGTTGATGGTGCTCGTTAACCCAAGTCTGAGGTCGAATACGCCAACATGACTGTTCTGTGAAGCTATCCCTAGTGCGTTGAGGATGTCGTCCAAACCAATCGTGATCGGTGCACCCGCGGTATTGGGTACTGGTGTCGGGTTGGTCGAGTTCGCCGGTACGCCAACAGGGTGGTTGTGGCACCATTTTTGTATGCTCAAACCGGCACTGACTACCACCATCAAGTCATTGTAAAATGAGTGGAGTCCTAGCTTTCCGATGCATCTGCAACCTTCAACCGCGTTTAGTGCAACAGCGTTGACGTTAACAAGAGAATCGATGTTTGCCATGAGCGCTACGACCGTGGGTGATCGAAGAGTGTATTGCGTTGCGGTCACAATGGTGTTCACGTAGTAGGCCACGTCAATGCTAGGTGTCGATGATCCTGGTGTGATTGTGGTCTGGACCGCCCGAGATGCGCCACGAAGGTTGTTGACGAGGAGAGCGTATGCCTTGAGCTGATTGGCGAGCTCGGAAGCAATGACGGTCTCAACCTCCAAGTCACTTCGTTTGCTGGCTTTTATCATTCTGGTACCTATGCTCGATCGTCCGATGCCAGCAGAGATCCTGACACACTCATTATGCTTTGTGTCGATGCGCCATCCTGAGCGACACTGTGTGATCTTGCATTGAGAGTCCGAGCAGGTTGACGTGACGACGCCAGGAAGGTGACCACAATCAACTCCCTTGGCGGAAGCGGGACCGTCGCTAAAGGGATGCTCCACGACGCATCCTCCACCTGTCAACGGGAAATCAGTCTGGATTCAGCGTTACAAGGTCCCACCTACAGCTATCGAGTGTTGTTGTCGTGTCAATGCATTCAAAATCTTTCGTGCCTTCACGTCCAGGTATACCGCACAGCATCTGATCCGGCTTGCATAATGCTTTGGCAACATCATACGACGTGATTGAACCGGTATCTCGGAGTTGTTTGTGTGGCGCAGCGGAACTGCAACCCTAGGTATTCATATATGCGTCAGGACCCTTGGCGTGATACATTTGAAGAGATCGGCTTACCTGAGGGTGGTATGCGCAAACACCGTTACATTCCGTCAACGGATACTTACAAACGCATTTATTGCCTTCTTTGACATAGGGTGGGTCACACTCATAAGCACATGGGTTTCCTGCGACACATAGACGGTGGGAGTGGATTGGAAGATTGCATTGCACGGAGTGAGGTGACGTATTGATCTGTCGCATGCAAGGTTATCAAGGCTCAGTGGAGGCCATGGTTGACTTACCAATAGCTTGAGTTTAGCAAGGAGACCGTCCGCGCCGCCGAGGAGACCGCCAAGGAGAACCCCAATGTCCGAGTTCAGAAAGATGTCAAGGTCCTGCAAGTGCGAATCAAGCTTGAGCGAACTTTTGCAGCTGCACGCGATCACTTCCATACCTTGGCACACAGACAAAGACGTATCTTGGCTGCGAGTGGGTTGATGAGCTGAAGAATCGGGGCAACCGCCGACGCGTCGACATTGAGACAGAGATCAACGAGATCGCGATGGACGTGGTGTTGGCGCTGGGCGATGACCTCAGGAGTGGAGTGCCTGTGCGCAGCGCGCTTCGCGGCGAGCGACTTGGAGCCAGGCTGATGGGCGTTCTGCGCGAGAGTAACGAACGGAAGGAAACAAGCCACAAGGGCGGAAACAAAGAGCGTGGGGCCGAGGCGCATCGCTCTCGATGGCGATGGTAAGAAAGAGGAAGCCAGAGACTTGGTTTTGTCGCGACGAGGTCTATATACTCGAATCTGTTCGGAGTTTCGATTTCTACGAGCTTCAAGTCGCGTCGCACCTTTTCCTAAAACGGCAACACATCTTCCTAATGCGCCAAATTTCGGAACCGCAGTGCCCGTCTTGACTGCATCAGCCGTCCAGACGAAGTCGCGCCACACTTGGAGCTTCGGACATCAACAGGTTCTTCTGATTGGACGTTGCACTATCCTCGAGTCTACTCTCAACTACATACACCGTCTTATATGGATTTGAGAAGACCAAAAAAATCACTTCATTGTTACGATTGGCATCACATCTACACATACTTTTTCAAAGGAATATGGACCCAAAAAGTAAAAAAGTCAAATACACAAAGTCCAAGTCTACGGAATAGTGTCTGTCATTCACTATTTGGGCACTCCAAGGACACCCTCAGAAACACATTTGGTTTTGTCAATGCTTGGCTCGTACCCCTCCTTGCATTGCGAAATGATGCATGTGGACTGTTTGCATTGCGCAGATATGACATGAGGAAGACGGCCACACTCTACGCCTTGCGTAGGCGTGCGGTAAGGCTCGTAGAAGGGGTGAGGAATGACACAACCACCACCTAGGACAGCTGATGAGTTCACTTTGAGCACCACTGGTCCGGAAACGTACAGTGATCAAGAGAAGTTTGGGTATTAATGCACTCAAAGGCTCGTGCGTTATCCTCATGACCTGCTATGCCACAAACGAATTCGTTGTTCTTGCACGTCTGCTTCGCTTGGGCCAAGGTAATAATGGGTAGGCTTCGGCGCCCGATGAGCGTTTCCATGGATAGCATTCCTGAAGGCTCCTGGCGCTTGGCAATACCAGAAGATTGACGTTTCATAATCGTTGGGCTCTACGAGAGTAAAAAAAAATTCAGAAGACATGACAAAGGTGAACTGGCGTACTTACGCCAGAAAACTTGAAAACTTCGTCAGACAAAATCCTCTGGAAGCGGAAAGACAGAGCCTACCAAGGTGTGGAGACCAGTTCTGGCAGCATCGGTTCCCATGAAGCTTGTGAGGGTTTGTCCATTGGTATCTTTCGCAAGCCATGTTTCAATATCCTGTCCGGACAAGATGTAAGGACAAAATTCATATCTAAATCGAGCTCACTTTTTTGCAGGTATCTATTGTCAACATTTTGAACGCCGGATCAGGTACCAGGTGAATCTTCTCCGCAAACTCCTCCCCAGACATAGAAATACAATTATCGCCAATGTCGCGCTTGACGTGGAATTGGCGCCCGGTGATCACATCAGGCTGCGCGTCAGATCTTGCAGAGCTCCTGCTGCCGCCGCGAAACAGTTTGTTGGCGGCGGCAGAGGGGAATATAACCGCAACAATGGACACGAAGACCAAGGACGCCCTCAGATGCATGGTTGGGAAACATGAAGATCTGAAAAAATGGTATCTTATAGTATTGCTTCGGGTTGAAGATCGTTCAAGGTCGATCCGAATTCAGGGTCGCCGTGTGTTTCTCGATTTATGGTTCTTTGCGGGTACGGCAGAGGGTCTAATCTAGAAATGTAACAGCGAAAGACCCTCAAAGTTTGTGTTATCTCTGACAAATTCTTCTGCAAGGACGACATGATCCTTGCTTTCCTAGTATGGTGAAAACAAGTCAGACGGTGTGGAAAGCAACTCGGCGTTACTTCTGAGGAATGATTACATAACGTACGACTGACGTCGGCCAAGGCTGCTTTGCGTGAGCGGGCCCTTCAGTCCGCGGGATACGAAGTGATAAGAAGCCGTTACCAAAGAGTATGTACGAAACGATGGTAAGTCGACTGAGGTTAGACCCGCAAAAAATGAAAGAAGCATAGAGAAGCTGATGTCGCAGGCTCATGAACGATGGATGGGTCTCGACCGTTATAAACCTCCCCAGAGCTTCCTAGTGAGAATCACCGGAGTCAGAAAGATTTCTACTGCAAAGTTCGCACTATGAGGTCGCGCGTCAACGCCTCGCTTGGTTAGTAACGAAAGTGACGCGTCGTAGTACATTCACTTGGGAGACTTGGAGGATTTTGGCAGGAAAAATTATCATACTTCGAAGGTTCTCTCACCTCGTCGTTCTCTCTCACAGCTAGGTTATCCTTTTTCTTACTACATACCTCTTGCTCGCGCTTTTACACGACAGAATAACACCTATGTATTGGACAGAAGCGTTTGTAAGGTGTATTTTTCCCTTTGATAGATTTACCCCCGTCCAGAGTCGCAACGCCGCTCTTCGTTGCATGAAGGAATGTAACAAGGATGAATCTGCAATTACAGAATAGTTTTCGGTCAAAAATCTATTTCTGATCCTGAACCTGATTTGACTTGCAATCGAATCAGTGATTTGATGACCTCTGGACAGATCCAACGTCTCAAAACATCGATAGTTACGCCACAATCGCGACCGATGCAGCGTTAGAGTGCGTTATCATGAATTTAAAGCACCTTCAGCTCTAAAAACCAGAACAGAGAAAA
>QLOM01012967.1:0-13219 GCA_003313785.1 Termitomyces sp. MG148 | reverse complement strand
TCCTGATGTGTATGACCAAAGTTCCGGAGAATCATATTTCGCAAGGATCGCGGGTGCAATTGCACGATGCGTCTGAGGCACACCGATAATACTGAATTAGCAAATTCCGCGAGCCAGTAGGTGCACCTACAAGAAAACGAAGTTGACGAAACATTTCATGTGCCATCACTATACCTGCAAAAAAAATGTGACGGCGCCACAACTCAGGATCTTCTCCTCGGAGCTCATAGGACGCAGTTAAGCCTCCCGCAATCTTAAGAAGTTTTCAGTGAATTTCGAGAGATTGTGCACAATTGTAAGTATGCACCTCCCCAGAGATATGCACAGTCGAAGGATCATAGCCTTCAGCCCCTGGTCCATATCGGTTTGGGCCATTGAGGTCAACAACTACTTTGATAGATCGTGACCGATACCAAACAGAGATGGCAGAAGCGATGGAAGGAGGGGCAACGGCATTGGAGGGGACGCGGAGAGTTTGCATCATCAAACCGGGTATATAGTTTGCTACTGACTTCTGCAGAGCAGGAGCGCACACCGCAAGTGCGCGTGGAGAACAGGAAATGTCAATAGCCAGATTATAGGCGGCATGGAGTGCAGCTGCTGCCGTGTTATTGACAGGGTTTGTATGTGTAGGCGGCTTGACTTTTGAACCTATCCCACAAGTAAAAGATGCCGTCATCATTGGAACAGAGCGTAGTCAACAACTTGTATGTTATATAAGTTTGAGCCACATAACCCCGAGTGTCTGACTCCACCAATTCTTGGAACATCTCCTATCGTTCAAGAAAAGGAGGCAGAACAAAGAAAAAGGAGGGTTTATTGGACTCACGTAGGACGATCAAGATATTAGGGGCTGGCCGTCCTTCATGGAAATCATTGATTCAAGCTACAAATACCGTAAGGATGACTTTTCCGTGCCTAGCCGAGACCGAGTGCATGACCTCTTGGCAGCCGAGGGAACAGACATTGGCTAGAGGATGAAGCTGTGGCAGTCATACAGAGATTGTAGAAACAGAGAGTGGAAAGAGCTGATTTAAACTAATTAGAATTTAAACCAATTAGAATGCGAATTCGACGAAGATAAAAGTTCGAGAGCAAGAGTCCGAAAGCAGTGTGACCTGCCTCTCAACAAAAAACGCGTCAAGCCGTGTCTCCCTTCGGCGTACTTATCAATAATCCAAGCTACAAATACTATAGGGATTACCTTTCCATGCCTACACTATTTACCATCTCTGATCTGCGCATGCGACTTATATGCTGGCAGACTGAGCAAAATTCCTTGTACATGAGCCAGATATCTAATGCACGTTGAGTAACAAACTGTTTAGCACCGACGTTTCGCAGCAAATGATTCAGTATTCATTTCATCCCAAGCTTTAACATTCGAAGTAGTGACTTAAAAAGGCCCGAGGAAGCCAGGTATTACAGCAGACGATCAGTCCGGAAGACCTACTTGGACACTGTTGTAAACTTGCCGCGAGAGCTCCGCGGTCTCAGGGACGTCAGGTTTGACATCGTTGCATCGAGCACATTGCATGTATCCATCGCTATAGGTAGGGTTGACATCATGGTCTTGTGAGGCGAAACGTGACATGATCACAAAAACGCCACGAGGTGGGAATTGGAAAGCACACTAGCATTAGTGTCAGAAAGGTTAACGGACCCGAGAAGAAGTTTGCTGCAATCGAACAAGAGGGACTGATTTGAACCAGATATCTATGTGAACGTGCCATTCTTAGTTTTCATGCCAGTCGCCTCAGCTAGTAGTAGTATGTGTAGCTCCTTGTAGACTTGTACTAACATTTCGTCGTCTTGGTACGTTTTGGGTCTGCCTTTATAGGTTCTTGGTCTAGGAGCATGGGTGTGTGCATTCAGAATCTCGGGCCGACTTCCTCTTTGCCTCTATTTACTATTATGATATCTACCTACCAGATAGCTAGCTATGGATATATCTTCCCACTGATCACAGCATCCCTATATGCATGCGTACATACTTAACTCTTCTTTCTCAACATGCGCTTTTGCTCAGTCGTCCCGGGAAAAGCGGCAAAACAAGAGATATCTTTGCGATGAGACATCAAATATAGGAGCATAAGCGGTGCGTTTCTTATTCATTGGAGGTCTTTGGAGTCTCATGTCCACACCGGTACCCCTGACCCACTGTAAAAATGCATAAAAGCGGAGTTTCCACTTCTCTGAGGAACATCGAAGTTTGAACCACTTCAACCACCTACTCTGAAGTCAACTCCGCTACAACTGCAGCTCATGTCAGACTGCATTTTTTTGGAGCGCCGCAGACGGCACGCGTCCTTCTCAGAGCGTGTTGACGAGTACATCGAGGCTATCGACGAGGAATTCCATCTACCCCTTGGCAAACTGGCTAATAAACTCCGTCGATTATCGTTCGCCAGTAGTAAATCTTGCTCTACTTCTACCTCTTCCTCCGCCGCTGCCAGCGTCTCCGAATTAGTCTTTTGATCCTAGGTCGGAGTTCCCGTTCCCTGTTATGCGAGAGCCTGAGAGGACGATGATCTGCATTGGGGTCCGTCTGTTACGTACCCGTCTGAATTTCGGCTAGCGCACCATCGTCTTGATCATTCAAATGAGCGAACGACAAAGTTGAGAGAGTTTGGGAGAAAATGTCGGAACTCATACATTCGCATCGTCGCCCTTTGGGATTCTTATCATAATAAAAGAGAATTTTCCCGGCGTTTATGAAATTACATGTTTTGAGCGGGAGAAGTAATTAAAAACAGTTTTTAATGACGATTCTCTTGTTCTTGCAGCGCGAGTAGTGAAAATCCCTCACCAAGGTTAGGTTAGGTTAGATTAGATTAGGTTAGGAAGTATTGCGTAGATCTTGTGGCAATTCCAAAGATATAAGGAATTGTGCCTTTCTGCTTGAAAACAAGCTTCAAGACATCCGACCAACCTCCGACAATTAGACGACGCCCCTCCTTCTCACTCCACGTAACAAACTGGCCACATTGTCCGACGCATCACCGCTTTCACCACCATTCCAAAAAAAGTAAAAACGCAAATGGAAAGAAAAGTACAAGCTCGAGAACCATAAACTTAATAATCATTGACGGATCAAGAAAAGGTAAAATACACAGTAGACATGGGGTAAACTCTTCACTCCTTGTCCGCGTCAAGGCAGTCAGGGAAGCCGAGGGAACCCCAGCCAGTCCACGAGGGGTGGCACGCACGGAAGTGGTGGGTCTTATCAATGGTGTGGAGCTCGTCCATCTCCTCCTTAGTCAGATCGATAATGGTGGAGTTGCCTACGAAGAGAAAAGAAAGATTAAGAAGTGTTCAACCATTATTAGATTGATAGATGATACGCACTGAGGATGCGGGAGTTGGTAACGGACTTGGGGAGGACCGTGACACCCGGGCGATTGGCCTGGAGGGAGATGAGGACGTTAGCGGGCTGGACGTTGTACTTGGCCGCGATCTTCTTGACGATCTCGTTCTCGAGCAGAGGGGAGTTGTCTGAACCGAGAGGGGAGTAAGCAGTGACGACGATGCCGTGCGACCTGCAGAAGTCGACAACGTCTTGCTGAGGGCAAGAACTGCATAAATAAAGCATCAATTGAAGGGAAGATGGGGCGCAAAGGAAAACAAGAAACACGCACGGGTGAAGCTCTACCTGGTTGACGGCAGGCACAACAATATTCTCAGGATCTTGCTTCCGGGCCTCGAGGAGACGCTCAAGGTATTTGACGGAGAAGTTAGAGACACCGATGGCGCGAAGCTTCTCAGGGTGGGCTTTGTAGATCTTGGACATGGACTTCCAGGTGTCGAGCCAGTCAATCTGCAATTTTAATGAAAAAGAGAGTTTTATTAGTGGCGTGCGGAGCACGAAAGAAATTCTACTTACCGTCTTGACGGGATCGACGGATCCAGCAGTCATGGGAGCCGGCCAGTGCATGAGCCAGAGGTCGAGGTAAGTGGTACCAAGATTTTGGAGGGACTTTTCAAGGGCCTCCTCGGCGACGAGGTGGTCGGGGTTATCGAGCTTGGTGGTGAGGAAGAAAGACCCGCGCGCGATGCCAGAATTTTTGATTCCGAGGCCAACCTCTACCTCGTTCTGATACGCGGCGGCAGTGTCGATGGATTTGTAGCCATTCCTTAGAGCATACTCGACAGCATGTTCGACCGCTCCAGGCTTGGACTTCCAAGTACCTAAACAATGATAGATTGTGAGTTGGGTTAAACGGGAGGGAAGAGTGATAGGCGCCCACCGAGACCGACAGTGGGCATCTCAGCACCGGTGTTGAGCTTGACAGACTTGGAGGCGGGCATTTCGGCAAGAGTCGACGTGGCAGAAAAAGAGAAAGAGGATCTGCCTCGGACCCAGGCTTTTATACGCGACAGCGCAGATCGATAAGACCATCGGTTTTTCCGAAGGCGGCCATTTATCTTTACATATATTAAGGATAATTACATCCTGTTCGGCCCGAAAGTCCAGCAAACAAGCAAGCATACAGACAAACAAACAAAGGTATTTATAGAGTTTTCCCACCCTTTTTTTCTTTTTTTATCACACCACAGCAGACTCAAGGCTGCGATGTTCGCTACACACAGGGCGTTCGTTGCCTTCATCCGCGAACGGGCCAAGGTCTGAGTATTCTAGTCCTCCTCGATTGGTTCTTGCGGGACCCAGCGGTAACTCGTTGAGCAGCGTACCAGAAATTTACCGTCGTCGTGATCATGTCTCAAGATCTTGGCCTTCGGGTCGAAGGAGGACGACTCACGGCATGCGGTTTGAAACTCGCTGCGAGGATTGGGCGGTGCTTTTTATTGATTGTGCTCGTTCAGCATTGCCATCCAGCTCTCACGGCGTGGAATCGTGCTTGCACGCCCGACCCACACTCGACGTGGCCCATAGGTGGCCCTCAGGGGTTCGTTGGTATCGTGCGGAGGGGATGCATTCCTTCGCTCGATTGACCCTGGTCTGCTCGGCTTGCTGCTACATCATTGATACATGATGCAGGAAGCTATGTACGCTTCTGGACACAATCGCTACGGCGGTTGCGACCGTACATCGGTACGTGGAGCTGGTGCGATGCACCGCACGTCAATCCGACGTTTTTGCTGGCCATAGTGGCCTTTGACACGGTCGTTCGTCCGTGGTTGCATATACAGCAGATGCTGGTCTACATTGCATTATGCCCATACGTCAGGCATCTTCCCTTCACGCCTCCGTCCAGGCTAAAAGACATTTCACGGGATCTACACTCCCTGCTGCTCCCCACCCTCCGCGCGAGGTTTAATTCCACAGGCCTGACGCATACCAGGGTTCCCATGCACGGAGAGCTGGCAGTGCTCGATGCGAGCAATTGCACCGTCCTTTAGTTCACTTCGCAGCTTGTATCCCTTGGGATATGAAACTCGATTCAGACTACTCTTTGTCTGCTGTGATAATTTTTTCCGCCGGCTCACTCGTTTGAGCATTACATATCACTGTAGGTACTTGTATGTGATGTATGTTTCTTAACAATGTATATGGTTTTCTCCTGTGTCTTTGTACATGATGAGTGTTTTTGTCCTTCATCGGATGGCATCATTGTCATCGTACTTCTTTTGAGGCCTTCGATCGCGTCGACCTCTTGACAGCATAACGATTGGCGACTTTAATGACGCAATATTCTTGTCCTCTCTTCATCCAACAATGTCAGCCCCATCCTACTCCCTCCATCTAGGCAGGACCGCTCTCATTTTCTTCCCTCCCTTCTATCCCGATGCAAGGACCGAGCACCCTTCCGCCGATGCCCAGGTTGTGCAGGTTATAGTCAGACCTTGGTGCGCTTCTAGTTTTCTGATATATGCGCGTCAAGTTCACAGGGAAAGCACAGGAAGTTTACTAAGGGCTGTATCGAATCATTCTATAAACACGAGAGGGATATCACTGTGCGCCTTTGTCTTCCTTGTTCTTCCAATCTGATTGCGAATCCGCGCGTGTTGAATTCTGGATTTCAAAGATGGCTATTGAAAGCCTCCTCCTCGGACATATCGTTTCGTCTCTGCCCGAACGTTTAACGATCGAAGGTGATGGGTACGCGTTGCACGGACGTGAGGCCCCTTTTTCAGCATATCTTATCAGACGTTGATTGATTCACGGACAGATCGCAGACCGTGGGAGTATGGAAACAGTTTTGTCAAGTTTAGTTGGGGAGGTAAGCATCTGAAGGCGGCAGATGATAAGTGGATTTTCGAGTTTCATCCCCAGCAATATTAGTGAAGGCCAGAGCGTGGTTGAGTCTTTTACTTGTGTTTCTGCACATAGTCCATGAATGTTTTGTCTTTTGCAATCCGTAGATTTCTCTGCCTTGTAAATGTGCATAAACTCTAGCCAATCCATAATCGCTGAGGCGTCAAGATGTTGCCCTAACACAATATAACGAAGCAGTTACACGTCGGAAGCGATTGGAGTAACAGTTTTCTTTGAAAGATCATTTAGCGTGAGCTTTGCACGGATCTCCGCGTACACCTGTCGTGAGCAAATGTCATGTCCACTCTGACGCTTTCTTGTGTGATAATTCCGCAGAGGTATAGGTTTTCCCTCGTATGTTTTTCGCCGTCTACATTTAGAATAAGACATAACAGCTTCATCACTGATGAATCACAACGAATCATCCGCACTGTCATCGCGTGTACTTACATCGCGGTGCGGTTCCGTACGAGTCTAGTACCTCCAAAGTCTTGTTTCCTCTCACATCCACCGGCACCATTTACCACGCCATACATATCGAGGTCTACGTTCTCATCACGTCCCAAGAAGCTGTTGTGTTTATGGTGAAAACAATCAAACCAAGGAAATGGCGATTTCGGCAGCAGCAGGATATAAAAATTCTCCTGTTGTACTTGGGAGCGTCTCTATGTTTATAGGCTACAAGGAGGTTTTTCAGCATGGATATAGCTCAAAACGAATAGTTCTCGGCACGTAGACCCGCCGTCCTACCCTAAGTAAGGTTTTCTCTACTATCATCATACCCAGCAAATCCAACATCAAATTGGAGCTGGAGTGACCTAGACAATGGCAAATACCACACCTCACCCCAACACGTCATATGTACTTACAAACATAATTATTAAATAAGTGGGGGTGGGATTCAAACCCACGTTGACATTTTCGATCTTTGATACTGTCATACCGATATACTCCATAACAATGCCTAACGCATTGCAAGGATGTTGATATTGTCATCATTATCGCTAGTGGACTTGGCAGACTTCAAGGACAGCGTTCGCATCTTTTTCCGGGTAGTGCGCGACGACCTTTTTACATTTCCCGCTTCATTATCTAACACAATATTCATTTGGATTACTATACAAAGGGTGAAGCGGGAGGAGGAAGGTTCTCACAACACTCGAAGGGGGGAGATGTCCGTAGCATACTTGGTACGCGACCATATGTAAGTATGTAGTACGGGCCCCGGTCGTTCATGCGTGGACCTCCCCGGGTATTACCAACCAACCAACCAACCAACCAGACTCGACCTCTGATCTAGCCATTTCCTGGAATGGTGTCGTAGTTTTACGTCCCACGAGCGCCGAAGATGAAAAGCGGCTTCAATAAAGTCCACTAGTATGGCTAGTTTGTGCTTGCGGAGGGACATAAGGAACATCCGCATGCAGCGGCTCCACGATTACTCATGCCCGTACTTATACTTATAGAATGTTCCACAAACTTGCGAAAATTGAGCACCCAATTGTGACCGACAAAATACGATAGTTGATCGTTCAATGTAGTATGGAAGGGTGAACACGATGTGTGCATGGCTTGCGAGTGTCCTGAGTATCTAATGGACGGTGGGAGTCTGCATCCCCTTTGTTGATTAATAATCTGGAAAAAGTTCCGAGAATCTCGACTTTGGTACTTAATCCGTCATAGGGTTGATGATGGTGTGCTTGATTCTAAAAAAGGAGGATGTTTGAAGATGCAATAGTTGAGCTGCTGATGTATGAAAATCCAGTGCTTTCTGATGTATTTGTATTCGTATTCGTACAGCGATTGTACACGCTGACGCGCATATACATGTCGGAAGGTGTCAACTTTTGATCAATATCCGTCTATCCACCATGCCGTTTGATCTCGGAATAAAACTAACCAACCCATTGATGATCTGTGCAGAAGCTGAGGGAGGCACGTATGGCAACTACTTGTGATTAGCACAAATTCTCATGGGATGTTCTAGTCGTTCGAACTCTAGACCTCTTCCCAATCGACCTAGATGAGTATTTTTCTTTCCACGACCAGCGGCAATCTAAGTTCTATCAACCCTGAGCACAAGGACGACGTGAATTGGAGGATCAGTTTGTAAAATTTCCTCCGTGACGGGAGCGCTCATCAGTGGCCCGGTGTCCGATCACGTAATCTGGTCAGGGTAGTAATTCGTTGTTTTGGTGTTGTTGAGGCATACAATAAGGCTGGTATTTCGGATAATGGGTCTTCGTTGTCACGCGAGAGTTCTCAAGACTGGCCTGGAAACTTACGTTACGTTATCGATAAATCATGTGTGAAGCAACGCTTGTCAGATCTGCGGTTTTTACGACACCATAGTAAGTTCAAGGATCTTTCGCACTGTTTCCACTCAATAAGTGAGCGTAACCGTTTTTCAGATCTTCACAGCAGATTTGATTCTTTACGAAAATTCTCTTCGGTGTCGTTCTTTTTCCCGTGGGGTCCGAGTCGATATTGGATTTCTCATCGATTCCTTCCACATTCCCAAAAATGCGAATATGCATCGTTCCCGCTCACCAAATGATTCTGAACGGGCATCTTGTTCTACATATAGTAAGCGCAGATATACTTTACATTGTATCCGAGTATCTAACAAGATACAATAATACCATCAGCTGCATGTTCACATCTTACATCTAATCGAGCCCTCATTTTAAATCGGTCTTGAAAAGATAGCGGTTTTATGTCACGCATATTCTAGAAGTCGACCACTAGCCACTCCCGTCGCTTTGATTGGTACTTGAAATGATGGAGCACGATCTAAAGGTAGTGTCAGGCTGCTCGAATAAATGCTTCTGCGTACCTTACGGAAAAAAACGAATCCAGACTTTGAAAGCATGGTCTAATTGTTTCGACTTGGAGGCTAATATGGACCATGAAGCCACGATGCTCATCGTGATTTTGCTTCAATGACAATTATAGTGATGTTCTGTTACATGACCAAGGATCTGTCCGGCCTGCCTTCCCATTCAAGGGCTTGATTATGATCCGGTCTGTGGTGAAAAGGCCGAGAACAAGCCTGTTACTTCGTAACCATCTGGCTTACATTTGATCACTGCCTCCTGTTGGAGTCCACATGCTCTCATGGCACGTTTAGAGGCCGTGGTCGTTCTTTGATTGTCATCTTTCTTCTTTTCTTTGTTTCCCCTAAATTGAAGAAATAGTTCAAGGCTCTCGTTTTTAGAATGTTTCTGGGATCATGGCTCAGAACCACATGACCTTCCGTGGCTCATAATTCCAAGGAATCTTTTGGAGTGAAATGGAAGTTCACATGACTGGATTTATGGATTTTTTCCAGGACTATACCTTGAATCGCTTACTGTCTGAGTTCACGAAACTATTGCCTCGTTGAGCTGTTGGCTATGTCTTTTTTGACACCAGGAAGTTCCTTGATGTAATCATTTGACATTGCAAATTCTCATCAATCTCATCTTGTCAACATACCTGGGAAAGAAGGTCTCATGGACAAACAGTACGGGACGTTTAACCGGGTTGCCGGCATTGCACTGGCAGTGAATAGGAATTGGATATTTAATTTGATTTTGAATTCATAGTGCCATTGAACGGTTGAAGAGTCCCAGGAGGTAAATCGGAACTAAAAGTAAGCAAACAAGCCAGGGTCGCCGTCCACATGAAAATGACAAGTTGGTCATGTCGCGTCTAACGAAGGACACATCATCAGGAATTATAGTTGTGGCGCCAGTTTGACAGAAAGTTTCGCATAACACATTTTGATTTGATATATCCAGGATCTCTTTGAATCTAAGGATTTAAATTTACCTTAGATTCACACCACTGTTGATGGCGAAACAAGCGGCATCTGTGGCAGTAGCATTTGTGATTATTCGCCACCCAAGTTCTCTAGTCAAAAAAAGAACATGCTTCTCAGGCAGACATTTTGATATGACAAACCGCCTTGTAAAATCAAGATACTTTACGTGTGATTTCAACTGTCGAACATGCCGAGATCACTCGCTTTGGTTCCGCTTGCGTGTCGGAGTGAGAGAATATCACAGATGATATTTTTGAATATGCTTCCAGGTATAAAAAGCCTCCGCCTATGGTGGACTCTCTAACCATACAGACACTCAACTTCAGCATGTTTGCTCGCATCACCACCTTGTTCTCGATCTTCCTATTCACACTGTGTGTTGCGGCCAGCGTCGTTCCTCGCAATAATGGTCCCCCTGCTACTTGCAATGCAAACACTGGAACCCAACAATGTTGTAACCAGGTATTGAATGTAAGTGTCCTTAACAACATCAAGAAATGTTTACTTTTGGGTTGTTGACGGAACTATTTCCAGGCCAACGACCCTGAAGTTGGAGTCATCGCCGGTCTCCTTGACGTCGTTCTCGGCGTACTCAGTGGCCTAGTGGGCGGTGAGTTCATTGATTGAGTTGATTCGTACAAGTAACTAATATCGATTGATCAGTAACCTGCAGCCCGATCGTGGGAGGCGCGCAATGGTAATCTTCTTTTCTCCAAGAGCCATCGCGCTACGAGGCTCATATACATATCTAGCAACTCTCAAGCTGTTTGCTGCGACGGCGACTCCTTCGTGAGTTTGTGTCGATAAATTTTCTCTACAACGTCGACTCACCTCGAATTCGTTAGGGGGGTCTCCTCGTTATTGGATGCAGCCCAATCAACATCAACCTCTGAAGCAGCTCCGAGAAGTGGTTTGACATTGTTCAATTGTATATGTTCCAGTTTCTTGCATGTACAAAATTTTGTATATCCGTTCTGGTTTTAATGAAAAGTGGGTGAAAGAAATGGTTCGGAACCGGAGGAAAAAAAAAGGTAATGTCCACCTGATCGACTCGTGGCCTAGGGGTCATGATTGAACTTCATATCATGGAAGCTTCCAAAAATTTGGTGCGCCACTATGTGTTGGAATAACAAGGACACCGTGAGCGTGCCACGCTACTTTTACTTTATCACAATTCACCCTCGCTAATATCACATCCAATTATCATCTTCATTATGACACGAACAAAGGACTATCCAATTTATATACTCGCACCTATAGTCGGACACCCTCAGTCGTTTATGATACAGACTGAGGGTAAGTTATATTTTACACATGGACTTTACATACTGATATTGACTACGTACCATTAGATTGACACTAACGGTGACTGTATTCTATTAGGAACAGAAATATAGTCATTTATGATATGGACTGAGTGTTGGAGAGGAGTCGCGGTACGCGCACGACGCGCTGGTCAAGCACGTGAGTGGTGTGTCGCAGGAGAACGGACGAATTAGGAAAACTATACAGTTGAGTGATATGGATCGGACCCGGAGATCTGACATAACCTCAGTCGTTTTGTATACCGACTGTCAAGATCGGACTTTTGATAAGTTAAAACCAACCAGAACAAAGTTAAGTCTTTGTACTGAATACTTCTAAATATCAAATGTCTAGATAAAAGTATCATGAGATAAAGCTAGGGGGTCTCGAGGGGTTTGTCATATTGGAATGCAGAGGAGAGGATATGAGACAGGAGGCGAAATAATAAAAAGGAGGAAAAAAGGAGATAAATAAAAGATATAAATAAAATATTAAGGGGACTTACCGATTAGGGTGGCACGTGCGGGTCAGGTCATGACATTACCCTCCGTTCCATGCGAGTACTCCGGACGAGCTGTGATTTGGGATCGGGACGAAGGGTAGGGTTTTGAACTCGGTGAAAGAGATTCGTCGTGCGGCTGCGGGGTTTGTTCTGTGAAAATCGACGATCAAGCGGGGCGCTTCGTTCTGCATTCTTCCTTCGAGTTCCCAGGTGTTTCTAGTTATCGCTTGATCTTTCCATGTAACGAGGTATTCGAGCTTGTTATTATTTATTTGTGAGTCGATGATGGTGGAAGGTTCCCAGTTTTCTCCTCGTACGTTTATTGTGACGCGTGGTACGGGTCTGTTGAATTCGTCCGGCTTATATCTGCTTAGCTTGGAGACGTTGAACGTTGGGTGCATGCGCCAAGTCTTTGGCAATTTGAGTTTGTAGGCGTGCGGTGAATGTTTTTTTGTGATCGGGAAGGGGCCTAGACGTTTCCAGTCGAGCTTCTTTTTTGGCCGTCCAGTGAAGATGTGTTCGGCGTTTAGCCAGACTTTGTCTCCTACTTGGTATTCTTCGGGTTGGTAGTGTTGGTCGTAAAATTGTTTCATGTCCTCGGCTGCTCCTTGTAAAGCCGCCTGAGTCTCTTCTCGGATTAGTTTCATTTGTGTTGCAAATTGTTGCACTGTCTCGGGTGTATTTGCGGCGGGTGTAGGTGCGAGTCCTGAGTTGATTTCTTGGCCTTTGTTAATAAAAAATGGGGACATTCCGGTTGAGCTCGAGGCGCGGTTATTGTAACAAAACTCCGTGAGTGGAATTGATGAATAATCGGAGGTATTGTTTGATTTCTTGATTTATTCTTTCAGTTTGCCCATCGGTTTGTGGGTGGTGTGCGGTTGAGACGTTCCTCTCAATGCCTATACCGTTGCCCTCCAGGGTCAGGTCAACTCTTGGTTGACGAGCTGTCGAAGTCCATCGCAACGAGTTGATGGGGTCCTTAGGGTTCAGTAACAAGTCACAGATAATAGTTAATATACACCATTTATCCATGTGTTTAAAAGTTGGGAAGTGTATACAAGTAATCTAGCTATCTGACATTATTGTATGTGCTACCTCATCATTCAAGATGGATGTGACATCCATTCAGTTGGGGCGGGAGGTTGTGTTCTTGCGAGAAACAGGCTGGGACTCCTTAGCTGTGTGGGCTGCACTCGTGGTGCAGGACTCATGAGTTGGGGATAGTGGTTCTACTGCTAGGTTGCGTAATTCCAGTCGGTTGCAGATCCAATTGTCTTTGCAGGCTTTGTAGTGTTGTTGAATTATTTTTGTGAATTCCTTTGATCCTTGGTCCCAATAGTAATCGGGTTTCAATGTGTTCCTGTGATATCCGAGTCTGTGAGATCAAATA
>QLOM01012877.1:0-15367 GCA_003313785.1 Termitomyces sp. MG148 | reverse complement strand
TCTAGTTTCTGGTGGTATTCTGTAAAAGAGTCCCTCGCGGTGGGCTCCAATATGATAACGTCACTAAGTTCCTATATGCAGAATGTAGACTTTTGTTAAGTCAGATATTATTAGCGTGCTATAGGGGTGACTGATAGTCAGCGAAGAGTCTTTCGAGGATAACCACCTGATTGCTCTTTGTCGACCGTCTGAGCGTGCAACGGAAGTAGCTGTCGGTAGGACGGAAACCTTTTGGCGGAAACCTCTAGCGGTTTATCGGAATGTTATGTTTTCTCGGTAGACAACGGGTCGGTAGAAGCGCGGTAAGAGAGAGGACGCTGTCGGAATCGGTGACGGAAACGCTGTAGGATACGCAGGACGCAACAGACTAGTTCGAAATGTCTTTTGGACTCTGTACCGTGGACGCTGGACTATGTCTCGAGGTGAAAGAGATGATTTATTCCGAACATATTGTACAGTTTTATAGTCTCCCATCCGACTAAGGTACTTCCGTTGTCTCTTAGCGGATCCTGCTTTCCTTCTCCGCTATCCGCTTTCCGTCCCCATTCTTCCGTCATTCCATTCCTGTGTTCCTTTCTGGGGTTCCGCGGTGGGTACCGCCGGGTTCGTTCCGTACCGTTTTTCGGTCCGTTCCCAACCTATCCCGTCTTTGGGTCCTGTCGGTCCCGCTGAAGGGCGGCGGCCTCATTTGGGATACGTTTGCTCTTTCCGCCCTCAGTGCCGGGCTGTCCCTATCAACGTGACATGGCAGGGACACGTGACCCACGTGAGGTATGCGCTGCAGAGGAAAATTGTGGAGGGGTGGAAAAACTATACAGTTTATTGGATACGGATTGGAAACGGAAAGACAAGTACCTCAGTCGTTTACCTATCGACTGAGGTACGTATGCCATACTTATTACCATTAGATTGTTACTAATTGAGTACCAGTATCTTGTGCAAACAGGTAGCTAGTCCGACAATATAGTCATTTACCTATTGACTGAGTATCTTGTGCAAACAGACTGAGGGGTTTGTTCATGGTATGAGTTTATATAAGTATCTGATGAACAATGGGAAGATGTGGCACAATGCATAGACGTGGTGGCCTGGCCTAGTGCGATGGGTGGCGAGTGGCTGGTGTGATAATGTGAAATACTAACACTCCTCCTCACCCAGACACTCCTCCTCGTATGGGATCATGGCTGTCAAAGAAGACCAAGATGGGGGCACAAGTGGGTGAACGCTGGGACAAGGAGAGTCTTCATGAAGATGTCTGCCACGTTTTCCTTGGACGGGATGTGGAGAAGGACCAATTCATTAGACTGAACACGCTCTCAAAGGAAATGATATTTGATGTCCACGTGTTTTATGCGTGCGTGTAAAAGGGGATCCTCAGATAGCGCAATTGCTGAGTCGTTGTTGCAGAACATTGTAGTGGGACGACTAGTTAGATCATGTCTGGTGCCTTTCAGTAAAGCCCTTAGCCAAATACATTCCTGCACGCTCTCGAAGGCAGCCATATACTCTGCCTCGCAGAACAAAGCAGCAACCATGCGTTGTTTCCTGGCAGCCCAGGACACTGCGCCTGATCTGAGGTTCCAAACGTACCCTCCAACACTGCGTCACATATCAGGACAGCTGGCCCAATCGGAGTCAGTGAATCCATCGAGTGTGATCTCCATGTTTGTGCCACCCAAGTGAAGCTAAAGGTCACGTGTGCCCTTCAGGTATTGGACCACACGTATAGCTGCGTTCCAGTGGAGAGTGGCATACTATAAGGGCAACCTCTGGAGGCTATGGCTCAGTCACACAGCTGGCAGAGGGAAATCCAAAGTATATATAGGTAATACAACAATAACTACTCACCTGGCAGAGGGAAATCCAAAGAGAACAAGTCTAGGGATTCCCTATGCCAGAAGTGATGCTTCCAAGGCTCCAGAAGCATGGGAAGTAACTGTATAGTATGACAAAAGCCACAATAAAATTTATAATCTAAAAGGAAAATCTCTGAAAATAATCAAAAACTCGGAAATTGCCATTGCCAGAGGTCATGCACATGTCTCATGTGACTTGCTTAGTAATTTGTAGGCTAGCCTCAAGATGACTAAGCCTCTGGATGCTTACTAAGCCTCTGGAAGCGTTGGCTACACTTGTTTGAATGATAACTAAAGAACCAGAGCACCTCAAGGACTGAGAATAGTACCAATAGATAGTGTTGAAGGAATAGAAGCAGTAAAGTAAAAGAGTGACAGCAGAAATAGGAAAATAAATAGAGGAAGAATGAAAGAATAAGGAGTGGAAGAAGGGAGAAATGAGGAGTCCCCTGACACATACGAGTCTAAGTATTGAGTAAGCTGCTGGATGGCAAAGGAAATGTCTGGCCAAGTAGAAATGGCTACATAGAGTAGGCATCCAACCAGTTGGCGGTACGGGGTTCTCTCCATCGCGCTGCGCTCTCTCTGAGATAAGGAGTCCTGGTTGATGCGCCTGAGTTTAGTGTTAGGATCCATGGGCAGTGATAGTGGCGTAGCGTCCTTTTGACCGAATTGATGAATGATCCTGTCTATAAGGGCTGTTTGAGATAACTTTACTGAGTTGTTGGAGCGGTCCCATTGCACAGCGATGCCAACTACGAAGCAAGAAGTCTCAAGGTCAGAGATTGTCCAGACTTGACGCATCTGCTCCTTGAATCTCTTGTTTTCTTCCTTGCTGCTGGCTACAGAGAGAAAATCGTTGACATGGAGGGCTGCGATGATAGTGCCATGGTCAGTGACACGATAGAAGATACAAGACTTGCATGCCAATCGTTGGAACCCCCAAGACGCCATATTATCATTTACTGCCTGATTCCAAATCCTTCCAGCTTGTTTCATGCCGTACAACCCTTTCACTAGCATCCAGACCCAATCTTCTTTGCCCTCCTCTTCGAACCCTGCAAGCTGCTTCATATACTGCACCTCATCTTCAGGAAGGATGCCGTAGGAGAAGGCTGTTTTCACATCAATTTGAGTGGCGTTGATAGGGACAGCCCGGCACTGAGGGCGGAAAGAGCAAAAGTATCCCAAATGAGGATGCCGCCCTTCAGCGGGACCGACAGGACCCAAAGACGGGATAGGTTGGGAGCAGACCAAAAAACGGTACGGAACGAACCCGGCGGTACCCACCGCAGAACCCCAGAAAGGAACAGAGGAATGGAATGACGGAAGAATGGGGGACGGAAAGCGGATAGCGGAGAAGGAAAGCAGGATCCGCTAAGAGACAACGGAGGTACCTTAGTCGGACGGGATACTATAAAACTGTACAATATGTTCGGAATAAAGCATCTCTTTCACCTCGAAACATAGTCCAGTGTTCACGATACAGAGTACAAAAGACATTCCGAACTAGTCCGTTGCGTCCTGCGTATCCAACAGCGTTTCCGTCACCGATTCCGACAGCGTCCTCTTTCTTACCGCGCTTCTACCGATCCGTCGTCTACCGCGAAAACATAACATCCCAATAAACCGCTAGGAGTTTCCGCCAAAAGCTTCCGTCCTACCGACAGCTACTCCCGTCGCGCGCTCAGACGGTCGATTTAGAACAATCAGGTGGTTATCCTCAGAAGATTCTTCGCTGACTATCAGTCACCCCTATAGCACGCTAATAATAACAGACTTAACAAAAGTCTACATTTGGCTTATAGGAAGTTAGTGACGTTATCATATTGGAGCCCACCGCGAGGGACTCTTTTACAAAATACCACCAGAAACTAAAGCACAAAGGCGACGCTGGGAAGCTGCGGAACCGCCATCGAGTCTTTTCCCGCCGTTACCAACAATCCCAATCCGAATCGGATTAACCGACCCGACCCCTTCAACAAGGTGCCACGTACCGCCTACCTTAGCGGAAGAACTAGAAGCGGCATACCGGAGACTAACCGTTGACGATATCCCCGATCTATTCCCAAGAAACTTATCACCGGTAACCCCGCTAGACGAATTCTTCTCATTCGACATATCGGTACCGGCCACTCCCCGACTGACACCCGTTCAGCACCCACCAAAACTAATCGAAGATAGTCAACTCAGGAGAATGGAGGAAAACACCGCTTCACGGATGCCAACCAGGGGCAGCGGAACAGCCCCGAAATGGAATGAAAACAAGCCAAGGGAGCTGCCTCACTACTTCCGCGAATTAGAATACTTGTTTCGCGATTGCCAGGTCACAGATGAGCGCCATAAGAAGGAATATGCGGCACAATATGTGTCATACGACATGGCGGAACTATGGACATGTATTCCGCAGTTTGAAGGTAATACCGGCGAACCAAACCGCCCGTACACCTACACAGAGTGGAAAGCCGCAATCGTGAAATTATATCCCGGAGCAGAGGAGCAAGCCAAATGGGCGGTGAGCGACCTGGAAAGTCACGTAATGGGCACGTTCCGGATGGGCTTAACTACGTTGGGCCAGCTTTCGGACTATTACCAAACGTTCCAACAAATTGCACAATGGCTAAAGAGTCATGACAAAATCTCCGTGAACAAGGAAAAGCGGTACTTCCAGCAGGGATTCCCAACGTCACTATGGACAAAAATAGCGAGACGGTTGGAGATCTTAGCTCCCAACCACCACCCTGACGAGCCTCACAAGGTTAGTCGGGTATATGAGGCCGGCATATGGATATTGCATGGCACCAATACCAGTTCCGCGCCAACCCCCGCCCCGCCAACAGGATATGCCGGAGGGGTATTGCCGGCACCAGGAACGCAAGCAATGCGCAGCACCGCAAATACGCCCGCAACAGACAACGGATATATTAAGAAGGAAGATCTTGGCGATATCGTAAAATTAGCCGTGGCGGCAGCCCTAGAAAAAGTGGTAGCTCCAAGCGGAGGAGGGATAGCAAACAACCAACAGAATAGCCGTCCGCTGCTAGGAGATGGCTGCCATTTTTGTGGAGAAATCGGGCATACCATGGTCAGGGGCAGATGTAACGTTCTTGAAGACTACATCCTACGGGGGCGATGCCGATGAAATGCGGAAGGAAAAGTAGTTCTTCCGTCAGGCGGTTTCATTCCCTATGACCCCAGTAAACCCCTTTACAAAGACAGGGTCGATGAGTACCACCGCCGCAACCCGGGCAACATAGCCACAGGAACTCTCTCGGCCAACGCGAACCCGGATCCTGTTCAGACCAACATCCAGCAACTGGTGTTTGAAATTTCTCCGGCAAAGACACAGGTACCGGCGCCCTCGGCTACTTTCGCGAACGTCACTACAGACATAGGGCAGCAGATTGCAGCCCTCAAAGAGCAACTGGAAGTATTAGAATTACAGGAGGCGGGAAACCGTAACCGCCAGGTAATGGACGGGGTCCAGATCCCCAAAGCGAAGCGTCCGTTAACCAACTACCGGCCAATGGTCACTCCCAAGGCTGCTCCAGTCAAGCAAACCACGCCGACCGAAGGGACTAAACAACCCGTCAACAGGCCTACGGTCACCAAGGTGCCGGATCCGGAAGCACCGCTACACCCGTTCTCTGGCATCCCACGGCAATATGTTCCGCCCGCAGACAGGGTGATGGGCAAGCCGGACAAATGAAACGACGGGGCCTACCAAACGGAGGTACCAATACAATCGGTAGAACACACCAAAGCGGTCTTCGGACGGTTGATGGAGGCTCATGTCACGATGACAGTCGGGGAAGTCCTGAGCATTGCACCAGACGTATGCAATTTGGCTAGGGCAGCGGTTACACCAAAACGCATCTTGGCAACGAATATAGCCCAGATAGAAGAAGTTACAGATGATGGGGTAGAGGAAGCCCAAACCTCTTCAGTTGAGGTAGTGGATAGTGGCGGAAAATCTTTACGTATTCTCTTCAACACCAACGATCTGACCGCCATCAACTACGCCTCGCAAACATCGTCAGACCCGGTATTAAACTACCTCAAATCCTTACCGCTGGGCGCCGTTCCGGAGAAGTTCTGCGTAGCCCAAGATACCGATTCGCTTAGGTCCATAACCGCGCTCATAGGACAGAAAGCGGAAGTGGAGTGTATCGTGGATAGTGGGTCCCAGATAATTTCCATGTCGGAAGATGTGGCAAATCGGATCAGAATCTCCTACAATCCGTCGATTGTATTGCATATGCAAAGCGCCAACGGAGCCATCGACGCATCCCTGGGATTAGCGACTAACGTGCCGTGCGTATTCGACGATATAACCCTTTTCTTACAGATACACATCATCCGTCAACCGGCGTACGACGTACTCTTAGGAAAACCCTTCGATGTCCTCACCAGAAGTGCAGTCAAAACACATAGCGCGGAAAATACGTCGATCACCATAACCGACCCAAACACGGGGGCCATACAAACGATACCTACTTATCCTCATGGGAGTCCCCTGGATAAGAGACGGCCCACCCAACAGTATGTTCCGGCGGATACCGAAGGTCACGAGTGTTTTCGGACGGCATTGAGGAAGTGATTGGCGGTGATCACGGAGATGTCGTGCTGACGCTGGAATACAACTACAAGGACAATACCGCAGAAATTATTTCATACGCACTAATTGACAAGGCCGTTCCAGGAACGGTCTCTACGAACAGCTTATCCTCTTTCGATCCCAAGCATGTACCTACCAAGCAACCTATAAAAGACAGCTCCCAAGGAGCATATGAGGCTACGTTGGCCTACCTTTATATCACCGCGTCTGAACTGTTCAAACACATCGCACCCGACGATTCAATACTACTCACTGACAGTTACCTTCTAGGGCACGTGAAACAAAAATCTACCAACTGTAACAACGATTGTCAGACTCGCCGAACAGAAGTTCCGACCAAAACTAGGGCCAACAACCCACTGGGGACGTTTGCCGGAATAGCAAAACGCAAGGGCGTACAGACCAAGAAAAAGTACAAACCTGTAGCCTTAAAAGTGAAACCGGTACCGGGACACGTGGCAGAGGACTACCGCATCGAGAGGAATATTATCGGAGACCCGCTAGCATCAATACCCACCCTAGATCTGAACCCACCGCCGACGGTTCCTACAGGGCAGTTTACGGTAGAGCGGCTGGAACAGTTTGTAAGAGATCACGACACTGGTTTCCTATCAAAAGCCGAACTAAGGGTACTCACCAACCTCGTGGCAAAACAGAATCGGGCGTTCGCATGGGAAGATACCGAGCAGGGGAGTTTTAACCCGGCAATGTTCCCTCCGATTGTCATTCCGACCATACCACACGTACCCTGGAACGAAAAGAACATCCCAATACCGCCAGGCTTAGAAGGGGAAATTATGGAGATAATACGCACAAAAATCAAAGCGGGCGTCTATGAACCGTCAAATTCTTCCTACCAATCACGTTGGTTCTGTGTCCTCAAAAAGAATGGTAAGCTACAGATTGTACACAGCTTGGAACCCCTTAATCGGGTAACTGTTCGGCACTCGGGCGTCCCACCGTACCCGGATCATGTAGCAGAGTCGTTTGCGGGAAGAATCTGTGGTGCCACACTCAACCTATATGTTGGATACGACGAGCGTTTAATATCTCCGATATCACGCAATCTTACGACTTTCCAGACCCCTTTCGGGGCGTTGAGGTTGGTGACTTTACCAATGGGATAGACTAACTCGGTATCGATCTTCCATGACGACGTGGTCTTTATCCTGCAACCGGAGATCCCCTTATTTGTGCTAGTATTTATTGACGACGTCGGCGTTAAGGGCCCAAAGGATTGGAAACTAATTAACGGAGAACCCGCCACGCATCCCCAGAACCCGAACATAAGGCTGGCACTTTGGGAATTCTTCGAGGTCCTAAACCGGGTACTACAGCAGATGAAGTACTGCGGAGGTACATTCTCAGGACACAAACTGGTACTGTGCACGGAACAAGTCAAGATTTTAGGGCACGTATGCACGCCGCAAGGACAGATTCCGGAAGAAAGCTGACTAGGGCTGTTGGAACGGTGGGGACCCTGTGGAGACATATCTGAGGTGCGTGCGTTCCTAGGGTCCATAGGGGTCTTATGGATATTCATAAAAAACTTTGCACACCGAGCACACCACATTGTCAAACTGACACGTAAAGACGTACCGTTCGAATTCAGGGACTTACAAGTCGCGGTGCAACGGGATTTAGTGGCGGCACTTAAAACTGCAAATCCCCTTGTACCGATAGACTACGCCTCGGCAGATCTGGTCATCTTAGCGGTGGATACCTCCTACATTGCCGTGGGATTCTTCCTTTGCCAGTGCGCAGCGGCAAATCGGAAGCAAAGGAGATATAATTGCTTTGGGTCCATAATGCTTAACGACCAGGAATCAAGATACAGCCAACCAAAATTGGAGCTTTATGGTCTATTTCGGGCTTTGCAAAATATGCAGATGTATTTAATCGGCGTAAGGAACCTCATTGTTGAGGTAGATGCACGGTACATCAAGGGTATGTTATCTCATCCGGATATTCAGCCGTCGGCAAGTATGAACCGTTGGATCGTGGCGATTTTACTGTTTCACTTCGACTTGGTTCATGTAAAAAGCGAATTCCACGGGCCGGATGGGCTGTCCTGCCGACTGCGACAGCCGGGCGACCCAGAACCTGACGAGGGCGACAATGAGGTCTTCGACGACTGGATAGATCGGATGCACGGTTTCTTACATATCTTACAACCGCCGGCTTGGATACTAAGAGAAGCGTCACCACTTGGACATTGCCTACCACCCTTAGTCGGGTGCGATTCAAATGTCCGGAGACAAGTGGTAGCAATCTATGGACTTACGGACGAAGGTGACGCGACCAAGAGACCGGAAATTTGCTTGGCGGAGGAGCCATGGGAGCTACGCGATGAAAATACCCATTTGGTATATAACTTCGTACCTAGAAGCGCAAAGGCTCAAGCGGAAGACCACCGCGTGGAAAGGATAAGGAAATGGATAGGGGATTTGGTTCGACCCAGCGACATGGGAGATGAGGAATACCGGCGGTTCATCCGGTACGCCACGAATTTCTTCATCAGCGGAAGCAGACTCTGGAGACGGGATGACGCTGGAGCACATAAGCTAGTTATCGAACCCGCCAAAAGGATCAGAATACTGCAAGCAATGCACGACGACCTAGGCCACAGAGGGATGTATGCGACCAGGGCGGCTCTATTGGAACGATTCTGGTGGCCGCAAGTACGGGCGGATATCGTTTAGTATGTGCGGACGTGTCACATCTGTCAGGTACAGCAAACTACCAAGTTATCGATTCCGCCGACCGTAGCGACTCCGGCACCCCTCTTCGGAAAAATATATATAGACACCATGGTCATGCCCAAGTCGCGCCGCTTCAAGTATATCATCCAAGGCCGATGTTCTCTGACACATTGGCCCGAATTTCGGATGATGGCAAAAGAGAACGCGGAGGCAGTCGGTAACTGGATATTTGAGGACATCATATGCCGGTGGGGAACACTGCACAAAATAGTAACTGACAACGGGGCGCCCATTATCAAGGCCGTTGCACATTTGGCAAAAAAGTATAACCTACACCATATTCAGATATCGGGTTACAATAAACGGGCCAACGGGATAGTGGAAAGACCACACTTTGACGTAAGACAAGCACTCTTCAAGGCCATAGACAGGGACGAAAGTCGGTGGAGCGAGGCCGCGTATTCTGTGTTTTGGTCGGAACAGGTAATGGTACGGTGGAGAATGGGATGTTCGCCGTACTACGCCACCACGGGGACACATCCGCTACTGCCGGCCGACATCATAGAAGTCACTTACCTACAACCACCGCCAAACACGATTCTGTCAGCAACAGACTTGGTAGTGCGACGGGCTATTGATCTGCAACGGCAATACGAGCAACTAGAACGGCTACATAGCATGGTGATAAGACCTGGGCTGGGCTCAGCGCAACAAAGCTATAATTAGCGACTGTTCTTGATACCAGTTTGGCGGCTCACCCAGGCAAGCGGGCGCGACGCGGATGACACATGACTAGGCGACCACGGGACGTTTAGCGCACGGGACTTCTGGACCATGGGACTCGAGCATCTGACTGTTAACGCACGGACCACACACATGACCTCGGGCTTGATAACAGGTCACCGATCAAAGATAGCTGGCGACTTATAAAGATTCAGTGTTTAACGACTTGCCGACGGCTATCAGCAGGTCGCCACTTCTTCAGCCCTGGTGCCTGGCGGTTAGCGACGCTTACCTTTACCGACGCTTAGCGACTTTGGTGACGCCAGCCCCCTTGATTGTTTCAGACCCAAGATAGTCACCGTTTATTTGACTGCTTTCAGTGCTCACTTGGTGACTTAGCGCTTGCCGACTGATAGACGCCACAGGTTAGCTATTTCACATTCTATTCTTCTTGTCATAATCCATTCCCCATTTTGTTACTTAGCGACTTATAGTTTAATTAACACGGCGACTTAGCGCCTATAAATACTGTACATATTTTGTCTTAGGAGCATCGAATTCCATCCCCAGAGTTCAGATCTCAACTTGCGTGCACTAAGTTCCTCAAAAGTCGCCAAGGAACTTACTATCTTTACCGACTACGCTAAGCTTGCCGCTTCTTTGCCAGTCTTGCCGACTGTCTAGGTGCTATACGAGCACACTTCGACTACGTTATGTCGCCAAGTCCTTGCCGACTATTGGCACCCTAGCGCCTCGCAGGCGACACGGCTTAGATCGCTAAGCACCTTTCTTCCTTTACTAAATTTTCCTTAAACCAACTAAGTCTCTGGGACCCTGCCCGGACTCCCTCTCAACTAGCGACCGCCCAACGCATTACCTTTCACAGTGGCTAGGTACCGTTTACCCTTGACAGTACTTAGCAACTTTTGGGCGTCATCAACGGTGTTTGAAGCCCGCCGTCAGGCAGCAGTCCGCTTCGAACAGGACAATGCGGCCACTATCAAAGATTACGATTTCGAGCGGGGCGCACTAGTATTAATGAGGAATACAAGAATAGAGGTTATGCACAACCGGAAAATGAAACCACGTTACTTGGGCCCGCTGGTGGTGGTGTCACGTAACCGGGGGGGAGCGTACGTTCTATGCGAATTGGACGGGTCGGTACTGCACCGGCCGGTAGCGGCGTTTAGGCTCATCCCATACTTTCCAAGGGAACGTATTGAGCTGCTGGACATGGCCTTGGACATTGATACAGCAAGGCTACGGGAGCTGGAGGAAACCAAATTGCTGGACGACAAGGAAGGAGCTACGGAAGATTATGGGACCAACCAAGAAGAACATCACGAGGATTAACGAGTGGCCAAAGCCACAAAGATCACTAACCGATAAGTATAATTTTTCTTTTAATGTTTACAGCGCGCAATGATGGAACCTGAGCGCAAAATGGTTGAATGCGGGGAACAAGATATATTATGGTACAACAAGTCATCCAAGTATAAAAAACATCTAGGTTCGAGGACACTATTCTGCGGGCCTAGGACCAATCCATGTCAGAGTCGTTTTTGGAGGGATCAAAGTCCTCCAGGGGGATGACGTTGGAGAGGGGGGGGGCTGCGTTCCGGCGGGAAGGCATTGGCAGGGATGTTGTTTCGAACTTGCCACTGGATAGCGCTATGGCACTCTGCGGCAAAATGAGCGACGGCGTTCGACTGTAAGGTGGAGGTAGAGAGGGCTTGTTGGGCCACTAGATAACGTCGGCGGTCAGCTTCGACTCAGACTCGGTAGGACTGAAGCATGGCGCGGGCCCGGTCCAGATCGCGCTCAAGGGTGACCCGGGACTGGTAGAAGTTGACGGGAGCGGTTAGGCCAGACGGAAGACGCAGCCAGTCTTCGGCATCTAGGAGAGTGGGGGGGGCAGTGGCGGGTAGTTAGAGGAAGGCTGCGGGCAGGTCAGGAAAAATAATCCAAGGTGGAGGATTGACGTACCAGGCGGTAAGGCTGCCAGGCCAACGACGATGGGGTTTCAGACAACGCGCGTGCTACACGAGACATCCAGGGCGCGGCGCCGGAGGCAACAACAGGGCGAGGCGCCGGGGGCGCAGGAGGTGCTTTGGGAAGATCGTGGTCCGGTTGGGAAACAGCAGGCGCAACGGCCAAAGGAACCGCCGGAGGACCAAAGTCGGACGTTAGATCAATGAGGTCCGCGGGAGAAGGCGAAGCGCGGCTGTCGGAACTGATGGAGGAACTGTCGTAACTGGGGACCCCCTCGTCTTCGCCTTCCGTGTCAGCATCGGTTCCGGGGTCAGGCGAAGGGGGCGCGGCAGAGAGAACCGTGGGAGTGGCAGAGGACAAGGTGCTAGTGGACGCGTCGGAAGAACGGCCCGTGCTCGGAGCGGTGTGAGAGGGAACCTGACAAACAACGGTAACGGGAGGGAGGGAAGCCAAGGTAGGAGGAGAAGGAGCCGGTGGAGGCGGAGGGCTGGATCGTGTGGCGTGAGCAAGATAGGCGCGGGGGACAGGGGGCAGGATCACGAACGGTATGAGACGCGGATTGGGAGGCGGGCAAGCGGGTCCGGAAGAGGGAGGGCGCGGGCGCAGGACGTGGGACGAGGTCCCCGCGGAAGGGGTCAAAAGGCTCCGCGACCGTCTCGAAGGAGGTGCGTACTCACCACCGTCGGAAGGGCTGTCATCTGCAGCGGGGTCAGCAGGGCGCTTGCGCTTAAGGGCGGGAGGAGGCCGAGCCCAAAAGCCAACACCGGCGGAGAAGCCGTGCTCGATCTCGGCACCTCTCCCATGAAGCTGGAGGAACTCGCGAGCGGCATGAACACGGGCAACACAAAGGGCAAGGCCCATGGCGTTGTGGTTGGCAGCTTTGCAATTACGTAAACTTGCGCTGGACAAGGTGCAGCGTTTTGCAGCGATGGTACAGGGATGACAAGGCCGTTGGGGACCGGGGTACCAGCAAAAACCATTGATGTTCTTTATGACGCAGGAATCACACTGCGAACAGATAAGGACAACCAATACCCACACAAGGGACAGGCAAGGACTTACCGGGCCCTGCTCCTCGCACGCGTGACGCCGGGTGGGGAAATCCAGGAGACGTATGGTTCCCTTGCCTGCGGGAATAGCGGTACCGGCTCCCCAGGCAGGGTTGTCAGGATGGAGCCGTGGAGTGCGTGGCGGAGGGATGAGGAACGCAAGGTCGGCTGGGGAAAACTGGTAAGGTAACTCAGGACCGGGCGGCAAGCAGTGGGACAAAGAAGTACGTACCTGCGAAGGGACCTGGAATGAGGCCAATGCTCGCGCCACGTCATCGGCCACGGAAGGGTTGGAGCGTCGAGCCGGCCGTTTCATAACAGTCTTAACACCCGTCGGTATTAGGGGGCGGCGAGCGGTGGCAGGGTCGGAGGCTAGTCGGACGCCCATAGGAACCAACACGGAAGAAGCGGGGGGATTGGGGGCGCGTCCCTTCCCTTTTTTGGTGGCGGTGTAGCGGGGGACTTCGGGGGAGGGGGCACTGGTCGACGGCACGGTAGTGGTTGGAGCGGAAGCAGGGAGCGTGGGAAAGGTGTCCAGCGCAAGGAGGGCCCGCTCTTCGGGAAGCTGAGGCACAGATCAATGATGTCACAGAAGGGGAGGCGGCGGAACGACATACCACCACGTCGTCTAGCCGGTGGGCCCACGGTTCGTCCCGACGGGGGCCCCAGCGACGAAGAAACTCACAGCGAGCCTCGGCATACCGTGGCCACTGCACCCCGTGCTCGCGAAGGTCTTTCCAACTACCAATCAGACCAGCAAGGCCAAAGGCGGCCGTCTCGTTGTTAAACCCGCCCGAAGGGAGATGGGCAAGGCGGTCTAGGGCCTCGTTGACTCGGGTCAGGTATTGATGGGCAAGGGATGCACGGAAGGAATCGGCAGGAGGGTGGGACATAATGGCTGTGCAAAAAAGGGAGGAGAGGGCGCGAACAGCGCTGGCTACTTATAGGAGCTGGCGCAAGAAGCCTAAACAAGACACCAAGCTTCCCTGTCAGGGAAGCGCGCTTCTGGCCTGAGCAACAATTCAGGGACGAACTTAGAGAAAGCACTAACAATTCAGCTATCGACTGGGGGCAGTCTAATTTTAAAAAGTTTGGGGGAGATGTAATGGAAACTACCGAACGCAAACTAGAAGCTAGGAGAACTAGGCAGGACTAGGCGAACTGCAATGAACATAACTCTGGTCACGCTGCCACTCAAGAGCAAGCGCGCACTCCTCATACCAAAGCAAGGCAAGGCACCGACCCCCGAACGCCCGGAGATCATGCCGCGCCACAACTAACTGGTGGCGGGCATGATCAATACTGGTAAAAGCATTTTCTATAGCGGTACGGCACTGCCGCCAGTGACGATGAAGGCGGCCACGGCTAGAGCGGAAATCAACGGGATACGGTAAAGCGGGCGGAAGCCAACCGGCATCATCAGGGAGGTGACGCGTGGGAGGACGGGAAGGTTCATCCTGAATTGGAAACATCTAATCAGTCAAAAAAGCAGAGAGGCCTAACACACAAGAAACATACGTTGGAAGATTCTGCAAAAGATTCTGTGGAGGAAACCGAAATAAGGGAGGAAGGACGATCTCCACGCGAAGCACAAGAGGAAAGGACAATCGGAAGGTCCAGGTCATCGGCGGCGGCCGACGCGACGAGGGACAAAGGGGGCGCCCAAGGGGCCTGTTGATTTTGCTCCCAACGTTTGACGAGGAGGTGCCGTACGCGGTCAAGTCGGGGCCAACTGCGACCGAGGCCTTGACCGGTGGTACAAGACCGGTAAAGAACAGCAAGGTCCTTGACGACCTCACGGTCATTGAGGGGGTCGTCGGCACGGACGAGGATGGACATCAGCAGGGGATCGGCCAAAGAAATAAAACTGCGAGCGGCTTCATCAAGGAGGCGGGAAATATTGGTGACAGGTTCGGGGGACATACCACAGGATGCGGTAAGCGGAGGACGGCGCCAGACTTTATAAGGAAGGGATAGCAGGCCCGGAACAAAAATACCAAAGTCCACGCAGGGTCATACCATGCATACCGCAAACCAAGTATAACGGAGGGTACCGGACCAGGAAGTGGAATGGCAGAAAATAAACAACAAAACAACCGCGAATACAGGAGGCCAAGAAACCAACCCAGGTGGAGTACCAAGAGAAGGAGATAAGAACACTAGAAATATGCCGAACGGATAGGTACCCCCCTGCAGAACGCAAGCAAGGCAAGGACATCAACCACGGAAACAAGCAGGGGGAACTTCACGCCGCTTTAACGGGTACGGAGGTGTGGAAGATTAGTGGTCAATGATGGACACGAGGAAAACATGAGAGAAGAACCCGACTAACAAAAACCGAAACTCATTCGGAAAAGGAACAAAGCCATGTGATTGCAATATTTTTACGCTACGGTCTACACACTAGGCTACGACAAAATGGTGGTG
>QLOM01012860.1:0-10127 GCA_003313785.1 Termitomyces sp. MG148 | reverse complement strand
GTGGGCGGGTGGGAAAATTTTTGAAGCAAGGCCAACTCAGACGTGACGACGATAAATGAGCGCATGGTCACCAGGAGGAAAAGGTTTAACCTCGTGACCAAGCGCTTCTCTCAGGCAAAGACCGTACCCTGTTCAGAGTCCGTTCCTGACTCCAAACAGGCCAACTCTTTTGCGTTCAAAGAAATCTACTCTGTGCGTCCAAGTAGCGGGCACTGCGGTCAAAGACCGCGCTACAGATAGTGTCGTGGGCGAAACTGCCAAAAGCATTCGCCAATCGCCGGCGTGGCAAAACTCTTGGCGAAACCCCTTGGCGAAACCTGGCAACGCTGGCGAGTGATAATATGCATAGAATTGACTGTTGATTACTGTACTGCTTGTTAACAATATATCTACTTATTCATTGCTCAGACCGAGAAACTCCATCAAAGACTTGGGATCCCACCTTTCAGTTGGATCCTTACCAACATCTAGCTCTTCTTCTACTGTCACAGGCACCTGCCCTTTCCGAATGTTGTCAAGGTCCTGTAAATCATAGACTTCATCAATAGGAACCACTGCTGATAATCCGTCTCCATCCTCTGCTCTGGTGGGCTGTGCATCAAGCTTGTCAAATTCGGTACTGATTTCATCCAAAGAAATGCTCTCGGGACCAGCAAGATTGTCATCTTTGAGCTGGAAGGATGTGTCTGATTGGATCCAGGTATAATTTTGTACAAGTTCATCAACCCGTTGAACATCGATGCCTGGCTGGTCAAGTGTATGCATGTGACCATGCTTCCGATGCATAGATTTACCCATTTTGAGTGCCTCTTCGTGTAAAAGGCAAGTATAATGATTTTGTAGTGTTCCCAGTGTCTGCATGTGAGAAAGCGTGAGACGAGAATGCTTTACAGTTTGGATACCTCCGAGATTTGAAAAGAATCTTGAAAATGTAAATAGCATTAAACTGCATCAACCATTTCTATGGCTAACAAACGGCTAATTACGGAGGACTGGTTCAACTTTCGCCAAATTTCGCCAGTATGTTTTGAGAAATTTTGATCGCCACTCGGCGATCGCCGGCTGGCAAAACCTGGCGCGGCGAAATGGCGACATATTGCCAACAACACTAGCTACAGAGTGAAATTTGAATTACGACTTTGCGCTTACCTAACTTCTGTTCCGATAGCGGGATTGCCGGACCGAAGAATTGGCTTCCGAGCCCAGATAATTATCAGGAAAGTTGCCGAGCTCCTTACTTTTTAAGCTGGTCTTTTACTTGGCCGTTTGTCATCTCCCTCCCATGACTTTCGACTTGTTGGAAGTTCGTGTCCCATCCCTTTATTTCTGACATTTACCTAGTTGCTGTTTGCTCAAGGTAACCACCCCAGGGTTGGTATACACATGCCTTGGCGGTTTTGTGGTTGCGGCAAGTGTTAAAAAAATCTTTGCACGTCTAATTCACCTTCATCTTACCTTCAATGCTTTCGACATAGTTCTCTATGTTTTCACTGCTAGTCAAGGAAACAGTAAGCTCCAGAAATCAGCCAACCACACTGTTCGAGTGCTCATCTCATATTCAACTTCGATTCAGTTCTACATTAACGAAGTCGTGCTCGGAACAGCATTTGGTATTGTGATAGGACCACATGGTGCAGATATATTCGATCCGCGATCTTGGGACACCTCTACGACTTTTATGACCCGCGAAATCACACGCATCGTCCTTGCCACCGGCCTCTTTGCCATCGGGGTCGAACTTCCTAAATCCTACATGATTAAGCATGGGAAGAGTCTCCTGATCATGGTCGTACCTACCATGGCCATCGGCTGGGTCATTGTCGCTGGTAAACCAAACATTTTTGTTCCGTTTGCGCTTCTTACTGAATCTATTCTGCACATTAGGCGTCATGCTCGGTCTATTTCCAAAATTGAGTTTCCACTCTTGCCTTGCCATCGCTGCATGTCTTACCCCTACCGATCCCATCATTTGTGCGGCCATCGTGGGTAAATATGTTTCTGCAGTTCAAATTTCAAATGTGTTTTTAACATGTCTTTACATTCAAGGTGGAAAGTACGCGAAGAAACATGTGCCCATTAACCTGCGACGAATACTTTCGGCAGAATCTGCGGCCAATGACGGTCTCGCGTATCCGTTCTTAACAATATCTCTCTATCTAATTATCGACAAAACTAAGCAGGAAGCCGTCATACATTGGGTTCTCGTGGGATGGCTTTGTGAGTCAATGCATCTCGACCAACTTCCATTCCCTGATTCCTTCCCCAGACCAAGTGGTCATGGGTATCGTGATTGGCGCCATTCTAGGGATCTCCTTCTCCCATTTGATGAAATTCTCTCATCAACGCGGCTTTATTGACCGTGAATCCTATGTAGCTCAGTATCTTTCCTTCGCAATCTTCATCGCGGGTGTTGTGAGCACAATTGGTAGCGATGACCTGCTCGCTGCTTTTGCAGCAGGTAACGACTGTTCCAATCCATATGCTGATTTTTTTTGTGACTCATTGAGAATCCATGCAGGCAGCGCTATCTCATGGGATGGAGAATTCAATGACCATACCGAAGGCGAAGCGTTCGCGTCCATAATTGATCTCGTTTTGAATTGTGCTTGCTTCATATACATTGGTGCTTGGCTTCCGTTCGAATCTTTTGATTCCCCCGAGCTCGGGATCACCCCATGGCGACTAATCCTCCTTTTCCTTATCATACTGGTGATTCGACGTATACCAGCTATGATGCTACTATATCGATTTATTCCAGAAATCAAGTCTTGGCGTGAAGCCTTATTTTCTGGTCATTTTGGTGAGTCAACGATGATTATTCTTTTAATACTTTACCTCATATGACCGATTATAGGTCCTGTAAGCTTCGCGCTTTTCATTGTACTTTTGTTTTCTCATTCATCTTAGATGGGTGTTGGTGCAATTTTCATCTCTTCTCTAGCTTTGCATAGGCTCCCGGCTGTTTACAACTCGCCTAAAAACGAGCAGGAAATGTTAGCAGCGTCCCTTGAGCCAATGGTTGCCTTCATTGTCCTTTGCTCTATCTTCATACGTAAGATGACAAACCTTCTAGGTAATACGCTATTGACCATCCCTATTATTAGATGGACTCTCCATTCCCTTCTTCTCGCTGGGCAGAGCCACGCTTTCCTTGACCGCCACAATTCCAAGTATGACCCCGGACTGGATGATAGGAATCCAACGGCCCCCCACGACTATACCCATCAGCCCTGCACCAGTTAGCGAGGCCCCCTCTGTGCCAAGGGTCAATTTTGACTTAGAGGTACAGCAGCCTCAGGGTGAAGATAGGACCACTGCGAGCGGGGAAAATGCGAGGACTGCGGAGGACCTTGTGAATATATGAGACCAAAAGGGAGATTAGCGAACAGCGGGCGGGTGGATCAGCTGCTCCGTACGATTGTTTTATGCTTGTTCCTCCTCATTCACTTTTACCACCAGCCAACCATCGTCCCCAAGGCCCATAGGCTGAGTCGTATGAAGAGTAAGTATATCGAGAACGCAGGTCTCAATATATAGGAAAAAGAAGGATTCCCTTCAGTACAATACACAACAAGGACATCAAGGATTATCAATCTGTTTCCCCTTGAGGTGCCCAGACTCCAACAGGTGGGTCTGTATCATGTATCATGCATGTAGCACTTGTTGCGCCTCTCTTTAACGGTCAACGCTGAGTTTCTACTTGACGTTGACCATTGAAGAACTCACACATGTCCATTTGACTCATTCCACCCGTTCTATACGTCTCATATTCAGCACACCCGGAAAATGATCTGGTAAATCATTAATTCGGGCGTCCGATGGTCCGGGAAGGAGTGAGTTTGCGAGTTGTTGTGAACCTTGATGGACGAATTGGTTGGATTCATGTTATGGCGCGAGGTTGCGTGAGAGATTTGTATTTCTGAATCCGAGCAGTTCTCGAGCCGACCCCGAGAGAGATAGGCCAAAACTCAAGCTAACTACGAGGACCGTTTTAGGTACGAGTAGAAGTGTGTAGAGCGGAATGAATAGAAGCAGCGAGTGGTGGGTGGGGATGCAAACGCGCAACCTAAGATCTAATTCGAAGAGAATCTGCGAGAGGAGTGAGACGACGTAAAAGTGAGAGACATACCTGCGAGCGCAACGTGAGACGACAAGGTCATCTGGCTGCGCCCGCGAGTTATAACTAAAATGTGAACAACAGATAAAAGAGATGACGAGGTGAAAGAGATAAGATGAGATCGGTTGCCCAAATTAACTAACCCCAGACAACTACACTCCGTAGCATAAGTAACTTGGTACGCGACCATAATCCGTCGTTGAGTCTGAAACCCTTCAAGGAATAGTGCGAGGAAATTATAATACTTGTTAGTTACTGTCGAAGTCGAATGTTGAACTTAAGGTGAAAACATGAGTGAACCGTTTTAAAATCGCAAGACCTCCCGCCACGGACACCAAATGCATCATCAATACATTGATACATATCTACTTACAAATTCGAGTTATATAATATAAAAATACATCAACTAGAATCACAACAAAACAAGGAAGCAAAGGAATCAATAATCAAGATGTCCCAGACATTCGATGACTTGGATACTAAAATCTGCTGCAGACCTAGCCAATAGACCTCAGTTTCGATGGGTTGACTTCAGCTGTTTCGGAGGCGGAGAGAGAACAATAAGACGACGTTGTAGGTTCATACAATTCGGTTGTGGTGTCCTCGGAACATTCTTTAACAAACCGGTCATCGACTCTCTTCTCGACGGGACGAATTTTTCCGTGTTCACAGATTTTCTGTATAAAGCGGACTCATCAGAGACATTGACAGATGAGATACTGGATTTGTTTCGATCTGTCGACTTGCTCGACTTGCTAGACCTCGCAGATTTGGTGGACGAGTTGGACTCGCTAGAAGCCATATGTTTTCCGGACAAATCGGACTTGCTAGAAGGCGCAGGTTTGTTGTTTGAAACCACAGCCTCGTCAAGCGGAACAGACCCAGCGGAGGAGACTACTGTCTTAGAAGGGACAAACTTAGGGCCTGTTTTACGTATCACATCAGGCCTGGCGGCAACCACAGATTTGCTCAAAGATTCCTTTGCAGAAGTCACACCAGCCTTGTCGACATGGACAGCACCAGAACCAGAACTCCTCGTAGGAGTGAATTTATTCCTTGATAGAGCAAGCTTTCTTTCTTTCTTATCGGAAGGTGGCGTCGGCGTGCGAGAGGGCGTAGAAACAGAGCGCGTGCAAGAAACAAGATTATCGGGGGACGGGAAACAAGATACATGCGAAGCCAGCGGCGACGAAGAGCTGACGCGCCACACAGCTGGCGCCAGCGCGATAGCGGGGCCAAGAGCATCAGATGCCCGAGATACTTTATCTGACGGTGTCTGTGTAGAAATGAATATAGGTGTCGCAGGTACGACGGTCAAGTCCGGGACATCTTCGCAAGCATCATCTACGGACGTTTGAGCGCTTTCGTCACCTATTTTGATTCGTTTCGAGCCTTGTGCAGCCGTTGAAGGCGAAACGGAGCGAGCACGCTTCAGCCTGAGTGGACTGATACAAGCCGATTGAGGGATTCCTGGACTTGGTAGGAAGAGGGGCGGCGGCTCGATCGACTCTGCAGACGTGCTAAGGGTAGGCGTGACCGCGCTAAGAGCGGGAGGTCTTGAATCCATCCTGGCAAAAACGTTAGACCGCTTAGCGTTTTACCAAAAATAATAGAGACCATCCAACGAATGGCTTGAAAATATCCAAGGCGAGGTCTCCATAGTCCTTGCAGGACAGCTCATCAGTGAGCAACGCAAACATCGAGATCCAATCGTCAGGTACGAATGCCCCCTCCTCGACCGTGTCCATAATCGCTTTGAGTGATCTATCGGCCATGAGAACGCGAGTTAGGCCCTGGGATACCGTTCGATCCATTCGTTGGGCGCCCCAGTTTAACTCAAACACTCACCACGGATCTCTGTTCACAGGTCCGAGGTCTGATCACATACGCCATGGAAGCAATGAACCATTGAACGCCGCGTCTCAATCTCGCTTTTTGTTCTTGCACGACTTTATTCACAGGCTCCAGACGGAGAGCACGCGCTCGGCATAGATACTGCTGCGCCAACGCGGGTAATTGGTAGGCAGAATTTCGGATGTCTTGGGCAAAATCAGCAGAGTCATACTGGAGGTCAAACATTGAAATAGAAAGTCCCGTGACTCGACGCGTCGCGTGCCAACATGATGCTTATTAATGTATGATTCCAATCTATGTATAGAGATGCTTGCTGGCACAGCAAGCACGTGGATATCCCAGAAGATTAAACGCCCTCACTCTAACACACGTGCGATACTTTATTTGCCACCAGTTGTGCCGAGACCCATGGCGCTCTTGAATGTGTCGTAGATCCACCATTGGAAGCCAGTAAGGGTACCTATTGCACCATTCAGGATAACTAACTTTCATAACAGCGTCCAAGAGACACTTACCAATCATGATAACACGAGTGCCGAGACCCTTGGTGGCGAGAGACACAACACCGACCTCGCTCGCAATCTGGCCGACGCTCTTGCCCTTGTTTCCAGCCTTACCGAGGAGGGAGACGAGGGAATCAGCGGGGTGTGAAACGATAGCGCAGACGACACCAGCGAGGTAACCAGAGGCGAAGGTGACACCGAGCTGAGTGGTCTTGGAGTATGTTTCCTTAGGCTTGGTGAAGACGTGGGTATAGAAGAGCTGGACGATCTTCTCGAAGAAGAAGAACTTGGCCATGGTGTAGGGAATCTATGGGGTGTTTAGTTCAAAAGTCAGCGAAGCAAGACTGCATACATACTTGACGTGACCAGAGAGGAACGAGGGAACCGAAGGGGTAGCGAGTCTCGATCCTGGTGCGGCTCATTTGTGCGAGTGCAGCGCCGAAGCCAATGGGGAAGGTACCGGAGGGAGAGGTTTGAATCTTGACCTTGGTCATCTCGAGAGGGCAGAGAGCGATATCGGCGAAGACCTCAGCAGAGGCGGAACCAGCGAGCCAAATGGCAGGCTTGTATTTGGAGGAAGCCTCCTCTCCGGCGACGTTGGAGTAAAAGTCCTTGAAGACTTCATAGAGACCGTACTTGAACATTCCCTGGGCAGAGTAGCCGACAAAGGTGGGACCGAAACCCTTCCAGATACCCTTGGAACCCTCCTCCTTGAGAAGGAGTTTGAGAGAGGGAACAAGGCCTTGGTATTTTGCAGGGTTGACCTGAATGCGGTTTCGTCGGAGAGAACAGAATTGCAAGAACAAAGCGACAAACCTGCATGTTACACTTGGCTACATCGAGAGGAGTGATACCGGCGTGTGTGAAGCCACAGGCGAGAGCACCACCGAGCATGCACTTGGCATAGTAGTTGGCATCGTGAGGAACGGGGCCAGCAAATCTAGGCGAGATTAGCTGGCACTGAAAAATTTTGTGGGTCAGGGGCGACGTACCTGGCATCCCACTTGGGCGAAATAGCAGCCATGAGAGTAAGAAGAAGGGTGTCTAGGAAAGTCTAGGCTCGACTGGAGGACAAGTCCAAGAGCAGGCGGAGGAGGATGGTGGTTAAAGGACGGAAGGCGGTGGCAGCGATCGGAACTTTTTTTGAGATTGGCGAATCCGTGTTAACCCGGAAAAGGCCGGAGTAATCGCGTGCCGCAATGCCGAACTGAATTGGCCAGTTTCCGTAGAATTGAGTGTCATGGACGACGGCACACACAGCGACGAGCACGACGACGAGCACAGCGACGAGCACGCCGGAGGGCACACAGTCGCCTCAGAAACCATTCCGCGCTTCAGAATCCCACCGATTATTCGTCAGCTTTCACGGGATTGAATTGATCTCATCTCCATAAAAACATGCTCGCCGACAGTCCCACCTCTGTCTCCGCAATGGCTCCCACTGCCGTCTCCCCCACACCGCCCCGCACAGTCCTCAAGCGCCATGCACCCCCCCGCACCTCCTTCTCGTTCGATCCAATCGAGAGTGCGTTCGCAGCATTCAAGGCCGGCGAGTTCCTCGTCGTAATGGACTCGGAAGACCGTGAAAACGAAGGCGACCTCATTATCGCCGCCTCCCAGTGCACAACAGAGAAGATGGCTTGGATGATCAAGCACACCAGGTCGGTTCGCCCCCTTGCTGATGTCATCCAGTCTAACAAGATCCTAGCGGGTACATCTGCGTCGCACTGCCGGGCGAGCGTCTCAATGAGCTCGAGTTGCCCATGATGGTCCCAGACAACCAAGACCGCCACCGCACGGCGTACACCGTCACCGTCGACTACAAGCACGGTCGGCACACCTTTACTTACTTCCATCTGTCCGCCACTCACGGCGTGTAATCACAGGGACAACAACCGGAATATCCGCGGCCGACCGCTCCGCAACTGTGCGCGCACTCGCCTCGTCCGATTCTCTTCCGTCTGATTTCACACGTCCGGGGCATATGGTGCCTCTCCGGGCCCGTGCAGGCGGCGTGCTCACCCGCATGGGTCACACAGAGAGCGCCGTCGATCTATGTCTCTTGACCGGTCTGCCTCCCGCGAGTGTCCTATGCGAGCTCGTCAACGACGACGCACAAGGCACCATGGCTCGGCGAGACGATTGCAGGGCGTTTGCTGACAAGTGGGGTCTCAAAATGGTCAGTGTGGAAATGCTCGCAGAGTGGCGCAGGACGCATCCAGATGCACAAACAACAAGTTCACCGTAGACCACGACATTATCTGTAGATCGATCTATACTAAACATCTGCTCCTGCTTCATAGAATTCTGCCTATCCTCTCGCCGACCTGTTTATCGAATCAAAGCCAAATTTAAACATCAACGCGTAGTGCCAGTACCTTGACGAGTGTCTCAATAGGTTTCTCCGAATTCTGCACCAAGTCCTGATCAAACCTACATTGCATTTCAAGCGCAAAATCACGTGCATCTGAACACCTTCACTTACTCGGCCGTCTCTCCCGGAAACACCGCGACGACTGTGCTCCCTCCATACGCAAAATAGCTTCGAAAATGAGTCACCCAAACTGAACAATAAATCAAAACACGCACCCAAGCTCGTCACCTTTCTCGAGCACACGACCGGGCTGTGCGCCACCGGTCCAGACCACACTCCCAACAAGCAACGCACCGATCGCTACCACCGCGACAGGTTTCCCTGTCCCCGTGTGCTCAAGATACAACACCGACCTCCTGTTAGCCGTGAAAACGTCGAACCCAGGTTCGTTCACCGCCTGCGGGTTGACTATCGACTACGTTACTGAGTATGTATAAGAACCAAACGCGTGACTTGCCGGTGTAGTACTGCCCGGGCACATCCACGACCTCGCGGACTGTACAGTCCACGGGTACGTGAAAGCGATGGTAATCTGACGGCGCGAGGCGGAATATTGCGAGTGATGCATTCGCAAAGGCCTCGCAGTACGGTGAAGAGGGCGGTGCGTTTAGGAGGGCCGGGATAGTGAATTGTTTTCCTTTGATCCTGTAAGAGAGGCCTGAGTCATATTCTAACCTTGGACGGAACGAGACACACCAGAATTTCTTGGCTGCATCAATGCAGGTGTACACCGTCAGTCGTGAGTCTGCGGCGCTGCACAAAGCATCAGGTGCTGGATCAACCGGACGCGCGCCGGGCTTGAGTTTTCTGCGTCATAAAAAAAAAAATCAATGGTTACAATGCTCTCTACTAAACAACGACGTACACACCGCGAGAAAAATTCGTTAAAGGTCTTGTACGCGATGATATCAGGCTGCAGCAGCTCGGAAGTATCAATCCTATACGTCCGCACAAACGACGGAATCGACTTGACAGACAACGGGCTATCGTATATCCTTCCCTCCTTCACGCTCTGCTCGCGCAAGAGATGCTCGACCGTCTGTGTCCCCAGCACCCTGGCGCGTCCGCGCCCATAAAAAAGGAGGTGCATCCCCACTCTATGATGTCATCAGGCGCCACTCCTTCAAGTTGGCGACGCCGGGCTCACCGCGCATAAATGGGCATGCTCTCGAACACCGGCTCCCGTGTGGAACGCACGACGTAGTAATTTCCTACATGGTATGCGACGGCGAGCTTTTCGATGCCTGGTATGAGCTTGTGGATCCATGGCACGCGCAGC
>QLOM01012796.1:0-10167 GCA_003313785.1 Termitomyces sp. MG148 | reverse complement strand
GAGGCAAGTTTCGACGTGGAGAAGCATGAGGGTGATTGGTACCTGGACCAACAATCATATGCATCTGTCATTTTTCTTCCTCTTCTGTCTGTGTTTATTAGTTGGTGTTGTTCTGTGTTTCCGATTGAATGGCACTGTCTTGAACTTTCATGAGAGACCGAGTTGTATTCATTCACTCCTTATCCAATTCCATGTGCCACGATGAAGAGCATTCAAGCGAAAATGAAGAGTAAGAGACTGAGAAGGAACTGATAGATAAGGAATCCGAATCGGAGGGCCAAGCCACTCCGTCGCGACGAAAACGCAAAAGGAAAAAACGAAGATGCGGTGTCTGGGACCTATCACTATGAAAACAGCATTCGGCTTACTTCGAGCACAAAAGCACCCGTTCACAGACATCTGCAAATGTTCATGGACTTGCTCTTTGTCCGAGTTCATATTCCCGCTACTTTAGTAGTGGGTTTTGTAGCCTGAACAAAATTTGCCCTGACGCTGGGTCTCACAAAATCATCACGTGAATTGTCTGACTCAGTCCTTTGTTTCAAACCCTATTCATCTGTGTTAGCGTCCAGTCGTAATCGCAACGCGGTGCAACTGTAGATGCTTAGAACGGAATTTTTCGTTGCTCTTCCTGTAGTAAGTATTGTAATGACGTACCTTAGAACGAAATGAATCGAATTAAGGAATTTTACTGCTACTGAACTGCTCTATTGTATGTCGAAGAGGTCACGTGTACGTACATATCATGACACCCGCCCTCCACTTGTCAAGAACGCAGCCCAGGTAGAACAAAGAGGAGGAAAAAAAAAAAAGAACCCCTGCAGGCCAAGTGATGGTGTAGGTCAGAGCACGGCCACGGCAATCTGACAACGCGTCACCAACTCCGTGGTCTGCCACGCCGACGCTTCCCTCTCGTTCTCTCGTTAGCTCGAAATTCTTGAATGGCCTCCATCGCATGCGGCATATCATATTCCTTGAGCCACTCGTCCTCCCCCTCATCGTATCCCTTCCACCGCACCAAGAATTCTGTGACACCACCCCTTGTTCTTCGCTCCCTGAGGATCCTCTCGATCTCGACTTCGTCGCCCGTCTCTAGCTGCACCGGGGGCGGGGGCTCTTGTCGTCGTCCAAAAATAGTGTCCTCCCGTGCTGGCACTAGGCAGGAAACATGAAACACATTGTGGATAGCCCATCCGTCAGGGAGGGCCAACCGGTACGCTGTATCCGACAGTTTCTGCGAGACAAAGAACGGACCGAACCTCTTGAAATCTAGCTTATTGCTCGGCCGGTCTGAGCGCAAATCCGCTCGTTCGAGGTAGACTTGGTCGCCAACAACATAATCCGGGGCTTCGTCCACCCACGCATCGTGAAACCGTTTCATCCTTTCTGCTGCCACCTCTAACAATGCCTTCAGCTCCCCCTGCACCTCTCGGATGCGGTCCAGCCAGTTGTCAGCCTTTGGGACAGATTGCGAGTTCGCAGGGTTGATTGAAACTGGTGGGTTGTATGCATATTTGGCATAGAAGGGGGACATACCAATGGCCGAGTGTACACGATTGTTGTAGGCAAACTCTGCAAATGGTAACCAGTCTACCCAGTCATCCTGGTAGTAATTGACAAAAGCACGTAAGTAGACTTCGAGCTCCTGGTTCACACGTTTTGTTTGACCATTGGTCTGTGGGTGATGAGCTGTTGAAAGTGCCGGTTTGATTCCCAACCTTTCCCACATCCGTTTTGTGTATTTCGCCACAAACTGCGGCCCTCTGTCTGACACAATCTTTTTTGGTGTGCCGTGCAAACACCATACCCTACTCATGAATGCATCACACATTGCTGCTGCATCATCCGTCGACCGTGCCTGCAAGAAGTGTACCTGCTTTGTTGATTTATCACAGATGACTTGTACTGCATCGTAGCCCTGTGACGCTGGCAGTGGGCCAACATAGTCTGTCGAAATGTGCTGCCATGGCCCATCCGGCACCTTTAGAGGCTGCAGAGGCCCAAATGGTTTCTGCTGCCATGGCTTACACCGCTGACAAGTTTCACATCCATCAATGTACCGCTGCACATATTCCAACATCTGTGGCCAGTAATAGTTGCGGGAAACCAAGGCCAATGTGTTTGCCTGTCCTGGATGACCAGCTGGAATTGAATCATGGTAGAGTTGCAATACCAGACGCTTCACTTCTTCGTCATTCGGCACATAGACCAGACCCCAAAACTGCACCAAACCCCCATCTACTGTAAACTCTCTCAGTCGTGTCTTCACTAATGCTGGTGCCTCCTCCAGCAATTGTGCCAATCTTGGGTCCTTCTGTGATGCCATTTGAATCTTCTGCAAAATGTCCCCATCTGCCAATATTGCCTGCACTGCTGCAACCCTTGCTACCACCACTGACTGCTCACACCACTCCAGCGCTATCACTACTGCCCGCTTTGCCACTTTCTGCCCCTCAATCCGATCCTCTGTCAGCACCTTCTGCCCCGCATTGTCCAGCCCTTCCACCTCATGGTCTGGCCGTCTGGACAGCCCATCTGGGCCTGTGCTTAGCTGCCCTGGGTGGTGGTGGATGCGAAAGACAAAACGGTTCAAGAACAAGCTTCACCTTGCCTGTCGACAATTCAGATCACGTGCAGACATGAAGTACTCCAGGTTTTGGTGGTCTGAAAAGACCTCCACTAAGTGTGGGCTCCCCTCCAAGTAAGGCCACCACACCTCAAATGCCCGCACCACTGAAAGCAGTTCCTTGTCATGCACGTCATAGTTTCTCTCTGCCTGCTGCATTGCCTTTGAAAAGAATGCAACTGGCCTCCACTCACCATCTTCTGCCCTCTGTGATAAAATTGCCCCCACTGCAAAGTCTGATGCATCAGTCTCGACTTGGAACGGTGCTTCTGTATTCGGCATCATTAGAACTGGTGCCCCCACAAACGCTGCCTTCAATGCTTCAAAAGCTGCCTGCTCCTCCACACCCCACCTCCACAAACAGTCCTTCCTCTTCAGCCTCTCCAGCGGACATGTAATTGTTGCATAGTCTTCCACCAAATCACCAGTAAAAATTACAGAACCCCAAGAATTGGTTGACATGGCGCACATTCCGTGGTGTTGGCCACTCTGTGACTCCACTAACCTTCACAGAATCCATTCCAACATGGCCAGGAGAGATCTTCAAGCCCAGATAGTCAACCTCAGTAGTTTGAAAACGGCACTTCTCTGGCTTGAAAAACAAGTCAGCTTCACGCAAGCGCCTCAAAACCTTGCAAACATGTGCATCATGCTGTGTCGGGTCCTCCAAAAAGATGATGATATCATCCAAGTACAAAACCACGTACACATCCACCAGGTCATGGAAAAGTTCATTGACCATCCGCTAAAAAGCTGCTGGTGCATTTTGAAGCCCAAACTGCATGACCAAGAACTCAAATTGCCCATACCGTGTTTGAAATGATGTTTTCCACTCATCACCCTCCCAAATCCACACATTATAATAGCCCCACTGCATATCTAGTGTGGTAAAGACCTTTGCTGCACGCAGTCGATCCAAAAGCTCGTTTGTAAGGAGTATTGGGTATGCATCTGGCCTTGTCACTGCATTCAGTGCCTGGAAGTCAACCACCAGCCTCAGTGAACCATCCTTCTTTTTTACAAAGAAGACTGGTGCACCACATGGAGCACTTGATGGCCGTATGTATCCTTTTGCCAAATTGCCATCAATGAACTCACACAAGGCTTTCAGCTCTGCTGGTGCCAGCTGGTATAATTTGCCTGGTGGTGGAACTGCTGCACCGTCCATTAGTTTGATGGCCAAGTCATGCGGTCAGTGGTCCGGCAACCGTTCTGAGCGAGTCTTGTCAAAAACATCAAGGTACTTGTGGAAGTCCTCCGGCACCATTTCTTCAACCGCCTTCTCATTTCCAGCCTTCCACCTTGCCGCACCTTCTGCCAACACCTGTGAAAAGCTCCTTCCAGCTGCTGCTCACCTCACTAACCTAGGTCCCAATCCTGTCCACACAGACTGGTAGTCCCACTTCTGCTCCAAGTATGCCTGCCCTTCACTTGACTGTGCCTCTCCCTCCGCCTACAAGATGACATCATCAATGCATGCTCTCACCACCTGCAGCGCTTCTTGCTGCTGGCTCCTCCAAAAACATGTTGACCATGTCCTGCTCCCCTTAAGGCCCACCCATTTCTCAGATAGACCTGATTGGAGGACTTGTCCAGCACCTGCACCAGTCACCCATGTGTTAGTGGACTTGCATGCCCTTGCTGTCACTGCACAGCATTGTGTTGCAGACACTGGCAACTCTGAGGCCTCCCAGTTCCTTGCTGACACCACACTCTCTCCAAGGTACCGACACCGCATTCATGTATTGCACTAGCTGTCGCCACCTCCAACCTTGGCAGACACTTGTCCTGGCAGTGTTCCGAGGTGAATTTTACAGTCAAGCGTTCCCAGTTGATGGTCGGGTTGTGTCGCCTCAGCCAGTTCATGCCTGGGATCAGATTATCATCTCCAATGTCTGCCACATCAAAAACCAAGGTTTCCACATGTTTCCCCAGCGTCACATGCAAGTGTACCTCATGCGTGATTTTGCCTGACTTGATCTCAGAGTTATCTATTGTGTGCAGGTGCATTGGGTGTCTCTTCTGAACCATGGGGAGGGCCTGCTCATTGACAAATATGGGGTTAGCAAAGCAGCAGCTAGCCCCCGAATCCACCATGGCTCAGGTGTCTATAATCCTTGGCAGTGCAGCTGCACCAGAGACTTGTATGGTGACCAAGAGCTCTAGTGCTGAATGTGGAGACTGCGGCGACCTCGCATGGATAACTGCTGTGCAGCGCCCACGACGACGTCTCCCTTTTGATTGCTTCAAACTGACTTCCTCAGAAGTGGCCACAGAAAATTTTTTTTTATTAGTTCGATTCAAGTGTTAGCATCCAGTTGTAATTGCAACGTGGTGCAATTGTAGATGCTTAGAACAAAATTTATTGTTGCTCTTCCTGTAGTAAGTATTGTAATGACGTACCTTAGAACAAAATGAATCAAACTAAGGAACTTTACTGCTACTGAACTGCTCTATTGTATGTCGAAGAGGTCACGTGTACGTACATGACAATCTGCCTCACCTTAACTCTTCCAACTCTCCCAGCAACCTTCTCCGAAGTGCCCCTCAGGTTCAAATTGCCCATGCATGCTCATGAGGAATTTGGTTGGACATTTTTCCCCATACTCTTGTTTCTCTAACCACCGGCTAGCAGAACCCATCTAGCAAAACTGACATATACTCTGCCTGATAAGTCCTTGGCTCTGAATCTCCACCTCTGCCTTTACAATGTCCAGACATTCTTCTTTCAGTCAATTCAATTACACTAGATCCAAACAATTGCAATACCTCCTCCTTTTAGTCTTTTCAGCAATTCTTAGGCTTGAAAAGAACAAGTCTTCAGGCAATAAACGCAAGGACAAGTTAGTTTATCCCTTGAGTACACCACCACTTTTCCCGGTTCCATCTCAATTGCAAGTACCTCCAGCCCCTTGAAAACCCACCAAATGGAAAGACTTGCCATTACAAGAGCCTTCCTCATGACAGAAACATCTACCTGCTAGATGTTGTCAAGACTCGGATAATGATGAGACAAATCACGTAGCTTTTGTTACCATGTCTGGATCATGCTTCAAGGATGCATTGAGCTCCAAGGAGGCCAAAGGTTGGAAGCAGGCTATTGACACTGAGTACCGACAACTCGTCAGCAAGGTCTTTGTGGAGGTAGACAAATTACCTTTTGGAAAGAAGGCTGTCAGGAGTAAAGTGGTCTTGAAGGAGAAGCTTGATGAAAACGGTCGACACACCAAATATAAGGCTTGAATTGTTGCCCAGGGATTCTCCCAAGTTCTTGGTGTCAACTATGAAGACACGTTTTTGTCAGTTGTGAAATTCACCACTTTAAGAGTATTTCTTACTCTGGCTGCGACCTTGAACTTTGTGTGACGCCAGCAGGGTATACAGAAGGCATGTTACTGGCCCCCAACGTACAACAAGCTTGAAGCTCCAGAGCTTCACCCACTGCCAACAGTGGATATATCAAGAAAGAAGACCTGGGCAATATAGTAAAGTTAGCCATAGCAGCCGCTCTGGAAAAGATGGCAGTCCCGAGCGGCGGACTAGGAGGCAATCTTGGGAGCAGGAGCAGGTGGGGCCATGGGAGCCAACAACCCAGTCGAGGACTCCGTGCTACTAGCTGTACTAGAAGGGGTGGGATGGAGGACAGCAATGGGCAGGGACAGAACAGCAACAGGCATAGGACAAGCAACGGTAGCGGGTGTAGGTGGAGGAGGAGGACTGAACTGTATAGCATGAGTAAGATAGCTATGTGGGACAGGTGGGAGAAACACAAACGGTACTAAGCAGTGAGTTGGTGGCAAGCAAGTGGGTTCAGAAAGAGGGGAATAGAGTTGGAGAGCATGTGTCAAAGGCCCTGCAGGGGGCGTGGAGCTACTGCGGGATTGTTTTGAAAGCAGGGCATACTTGCCCTTGTTGGAAGAGCCATCATCAATGGTTGGGGTGGACTTGATGGTGGAGTGTTTATGCTTCAGGGGAGGAGGAGGCCCAGCACAGACGTTGATAGCAGCCGGGAAGCCTCGTTCAATCTCCTGGCCCTGCCCTTGGCTTTGGAGGAACTCTCAAGCAGCGCAGACATGGGCGACATAGAGGGCAACATCCACGGTATTATGACTGGTGGCTTTGCGGTTATATAAACCTGCCTTGGACCAGGTACAGTATTTGGCCACAACTGTACATGGATGGCAGAGATGGCAGAAACCTGGGTATCAGCAGAGGTGGTCAATGTTTTTGATTATGCAGGAATTGCACTGTGCAGAATGTGAAAACCAAGTGCAGTGACATGGAGAAGAAGCAGAAATATACCGGACCCTGCTCCTCAAGGGCACGTTGCCGAGTGGGATAGTTGGTGAGACAAACGGTACCCTTGCTGGCGGAAACCTCTGTGCCAGCCCCCAAAGCAGGGTTGTTGGGATGAAGACAATGGGTACGGAGCAGAGGGATGAGGAAAGCAAGTTTGGCTGGAGAAAACTGGTGATGGAATATGAGCAGAAGAAACTGGAAGAGGAGTGAAGGTGCAAACAGTAGTAAGGGCCCTGAAGGCAGCTGGGGTGCGAGCCACATCATCTCCCACCATTGGGGTGGGACTGCAAAGGGATTGTGTTAGAACGGTCTTGACACTGGTGGGCACCAGTCCACAGATGGGGTTTGAGTTGAAAACCAAGGTAATGCCAGTGGGAACCAAGGAAGAATCTACAGCAGAGTTGGAGGCTTGCCCTTTACCCTTCTCCGCAGCAGAGAAGCAGCACTCAACGGCAGCAGGTGGACCAGACATGGTGGACAAACCAATGAGGGGTGCAGGCAGAGAGAGCATCAAGAGCAAGAAGGGCCCGCTCCTTGAGAAGCTGAGTAGGGGCAATCAGGATGGCTGGACGGATGGGAAAACAAAAAGATGGCTTACCACTATGTCCTCAAGGCAGCGTGCCTATGAGGGGCCTAGCGGCAAATGAATCTCCAACGTGCCTTGACATATCTCAGCCATTCAACGCTGTGTTCGTCAAGGCTGGCCCAGTTGCTGATCATGCCGAAAAGGCTGAGAGTGGCAGCCTCATCATTTCAGCCACCAAGGGGAAGGTTGGCAAACCGGTTTAGAGCCTCATTGGCCTGGGTGACATACTGTTGGGTGAGGAACATGCAGAAGAAATCAACAGAAGACTCAGGCATGGCACAAAATGGCAGGATGCGCGCCTGGTGCCTGCTACTTATAGGGACCAGCACAAGGCGCTTAAATAAGACAGCGGGCTTCCTTGTCAGGCTTGTGCTTCTGGGCCCATCAGAATAAAGGACAACATCATTCAGGAGCATACTTTGGAAAGACTTGATGATCAATCATTGACTGGGGGCAGTCAGGAATCTAAGTTTGGGGGAGGAGCTAGAGGGAGAAGACAACAGAGGTACACTACACAATGGAGCAGAAACTACCAAATATGCTTTGAGCTACCAAGATAAGAATTAGGAAGATTTGGCAGGACTAGGCAAAGTATGATAGATGGAATCCCAGTAGTGCTGCCACTCATAAGCACGTTCACATTCCTGCTCATACCAAAGCAGTACAAGACACCTGCCAAATTTCCAAAGATTACAACGTGCAACAATCAGCTAATTATGGGCTTGCCCAATGCCTGCAAAAGCATTGTCTAGGGTGGTACGGCACTGTTCCCATTGACAAAGAAGCTGACCCTGGCTAAGGTGGAAATTGGCAGAATATGGCAGAAGCTGCCCAGGAACATTGGAACAACATAGAGTTGGCAAACAAGAGGAACAATCCTGGGGCAAAAACCATAAAATGGGTAAGAAGGAGGAGTGAACAGAGTGACACGTACTGCAGAGGACTCAGTAGAAGAAACCAAAATAGGCAAAGAAGGACGGTTCCTGCAAGGAGAGGCTTGTGGTAGGGTAAGAGGAGGCAGTCCTAAGTCATTGGCAGCTTGTGACGTTTCATGAAATATTGAAGCTGCCCACAGGGCTTGACGGTGCCGCCTCCCACCGCTTGACAAGGAGGCGCCGCACTTGGTTCAGCCGGAGCCAGCCAAGGCCGAGGCCATGGCCAGAAGTGCAGGACTGGTAAAGAATGGCAAGGTCTTCAACAACTTTGTGATCATCTAGGAGGTCGTCGGCATGGGCCAGAATTGAGGTCAATAAAGGGTTGGTCAAGTTAACAAAAGTACGGGCAGCCTCCCCAAGGAGGTGGGTAATATCAACAACAGGCGCCAACGACATAGTGCAGTAAAGGTAGGAAAACAACGAGTCTTTATAGAAAATAAGGCACAGAATTGGAACAAAGGTACTGGAGCCTTCACAGGGTTGCACCATGCTTATAGACCCTCTATCAAAGAAGCTGAATAACAAAAACAGACAACAAAGGCTGCCGTTTGTAATAAGGACAGCGGGTGCTAGGAACTAGCAAAGACAAGGTCAGAGGGAAGAAATAAAGTTACCAAAAGAATACTTGAGAGGGCAATGCACCAACTCAGCAAGGATAACAACCAAGTAAGTGAAACAGGACATGACATACCAAGGAATGGATACAGAATTGGACTTAGAAAGAAAAGAATGGAAAAGCACGGAGATTCTGATTTAAGAAGAAGACAAGGTTACACAGCTATGTTACAGGTCAGGTGCTAAGTATGGAGAAGACAAGGCGTCAGTGGGGATATTGGGAAAGGCATTGGGAGAGAGGTGGTTGTTGGCCTGCCACTCCAGGGCACTAACGCACTCCTGCTGATAGCAAACAAGAGCATTTACGCGGGTTGCAATGATATCGGCATTTTGGCAGAAAAGTGCCAGCTGGTAATGGGCAGCTTTGGCATCCACCTGGATGGCAGCCGCGTAGACCTGTGCTCGATCTTGGAGGTGCTGGAGCTCAACTTGGATCTGTTGAAACTCCATGAGAAAGGGCAGGCTGGCAGGGAGCCACTGCCAATCCGTAGTGCCGTAAAGCAACAGTGGGTGCACCTAAGCAACAATTAGGACTAAAACAGAACACAGAACAATGGCAAGAGACTTATTGTAAGAATGGGCAAACTGGGTGGAGAAGGAGAAGGAGAGCAGGATAGTGCAACCAAGAAGGTGGGGGAAGCTTGCAAGGTGGGGAAAGCGAACAGCACTCACAATGGGACAGGCAAAGAGTGCAAGTCAGGGAAATTGATTGGAATGGAGGGCCCTGGAACAGGGCAAGGCAGCGGCCAGTAGACGGTCCCGTCAAGAAGGGATGGTTGGTCCAAGACGGCCCCTGCCTACCCCCAAAAGGTGTTAAACCCCAGATACAAGACAAAAACGCAAGCCCACTTACAACAGTGCTACCGACGATATCCAACCATGGTTCCTATGGATGGAGGAGCCACTGCTTGACAACTAGCCATTGCACTTTGGCACAACAAGGCCAGGTGACATGAGGGAGTTGAACCTCATCCTAGGTCACAAGTATGGCAGATAAACCGGAACAATCTCCTGGTCATAGTTGGTAGTGGTGGCGGTACTGTCAGGGGACTTCCTTTTCCGGCCATCCCGGAGATCTCCGGGACCCTCCGGACTTCCTTTTCCGG
>QLOM01012786.1:0-13825 GCA_003313785.1 Termitomyces sp. MG148 | reverse complement strand
ACCACGGGAGATGAGCAGGACGTCCCAAAGACGAGCTGGAACTCTCCGTCAATTCCTAGAAATAAAAAAGACGTGTCAATCATGGTGTGAGCTTGGCTTCAGATGGTCTATACACACCGATAACATAGTTTGCGCTGGATTCGTGAGATGATTTCAGTTTCAGCATTCAATGAAATACAGGAACACCTGCCCATTGGCAGATAAATCGGGATACGCCCGGACCTGATACAGAACCATGATGTTAGATGAAATAAATGAAGTCCTGAAAGTGGCTTACCGTTCCACTGTTGTTAAATACACCGTTCGGGAAAGGAGGTGGGTGAGCAGTCAAGAAGTGCGTCACAGCATCGGCTTGGTACGAGGGAATTCTAGACATGAGATCAGAAATAGTAAGCAGAGAACGATGCATGAACTGACGGGAAGATGTTTGAGAATCCACCTCCAGAAAATATCACTTGTTCGCATGCGCCTTCAGGATCATTGACAGTTGAGCCTGGATTAACCTGTGTTGCCCCGACTGCAGTGACAAATGGACATGTTACCTATAACACAATAAGACTCAGTTTGCAGAAAAGATATAGTACGCACAGGGAAGCTGGGACTAAAGACATGGCCATTTCTGACAGGTCTAACTATGTTGCTATCAGGTGTGTTTCGAACCAAATAGAGAAAAGATGGCTCACGTTGCGAATTCAAACATACTCCTCCATTCCCCGCGACACCGTCATCTCCAGAGCTGTAGAAAACTGAAGTTCCCATCAAGCCGAGCTATGCAAATCTTAGTAATATCTAATACCGGATTCAGCTTCAAGCGCTTACTTTGCCGTACTCTTGGCATTGCCTCATTGCTGAAGCTGCCGTGATAGAGACCTCATCCTGCCCGTAAGAAACAGAAACTACATTGGGCGGAGCGATGATGCCACAGGACTCGGGACCTGAAGATAGTGGTCAAAATCTCTTCTGAAGCTCTGTGCAACGTACAAATGACCTTTGAAGCCGCCAGGTCGAGGATCTGGGTAAATGCCATCCTGTCTGCGATGAGGAGCGTTCCTGTAATGAATATTATCGTTGGATGCCTACTTGTTCAGGATCATCACCACCCTCAAAGGTGCAGAAGCTCCCATCAACAGCGTCAAGCCAATTGTCAAACCCAGCCCCTAAACAGTGATTCTCAATCATCTAGTCGGACCGTGATAACTCAAATCCGTACCTTCGACGATGTCGCCGGTTTGAAGCAAAGTAATAGGTTGAGGATTAGTTAGACCCATGGCATATTCAAGATCAAGATCGCTTTCTCCATTGAAATCGAAGCTTTGATTTGTCGTCTGCACAATCGCTGTGATGGTGGGTAACGAGCCGTCAAGTTGACGAGCAGTCAAAGACAACGATCTTTTTACGGACCTCCATCAATCAGGACAGTCTTAGGTTGAACTCCGACAAGACTAGGTGAAAAGTTGCTTAAAGACACTGAGAGTGAGCATTAAGGTCGAAACTTGAAGATGGTCATGAATACCGGAAGAACAGGTCGAGATCGCCTTGTAAGAATGCTTGTGGTGTAAACTCGACTGAAGAATGTGAGCGACAGGAGAGGCAAGAGATGAAAAATTGACCCACCGATACCATAACTGTTCTTATCCGTTGAAACAGGCGTATAATCGACAGAATACAATGCGCGGAGGCAGTCCAATGTGATAAATTCGTCACAAGTGTCAAGAGATAGTTTCTTATCAATTTTCTTAGTTGACAACTTTGGTCCTCGAACCGTAGAAGGAGCACCGAGATTCATTCCCCGTTTGTTAAACCGATTTGATACTGGACGATGCCGAAAGTGGACAGTTGGTTTAATCAACTCAATGTGCGGCTGAACGTGAGCGGGAACAGAATAAGAGGCGCAACCTGAAAAACCTTTTACAAATAGTCGTATAAAAGGATGAACAGAGGCACACCAATTTGTTCTTCTCCAGTTTCCAAATGGCTATAAACATGATACTCTGCTTTAAGCAAATCTTCCATTTCCTCAACTGTTGCATTAAGATCAATCCAGCCCTTGCTGACGGAAAGACGCAGACGTTCTCGCGAAATTCCAGCGTCTGTCAGCCAATTTGCAACAGCAGCAATGGTGTCACCGCCAGGTGCAAAGGTCTCAACAACTTTGAAAGGGGTCCAGTGTTGTCCATATGTAGGCGATTCAGGATGAGACACTGCCAAAAGCATCTCCTCGATACGATGAAGGTTTTGTTGTCTGAGTCCAAATCGCATGGGCAAAATCTTATCGTGTTCCAGTCGGCGAGCTATTTGCCAATCGATAGGATCAGCCGCTCTTGTTTCGTGCACTACATGGTGGCTAGCCCGAGGAGAAGGTGCTGCCAAACACGTAGCAAGCAAGGAGACGAGTGCGAATGTCAGACGCATCATACAGGTCTTGCTAGTGTCCCATGTCTTCGGCCTCATTATATACCCGCTTCCCGCATTGATAAGACCGACCATACAGCGTGCAAAAGAGTATGAACGAATGTGTATATTTGTTCATCATGGGAAACGATAAGAGTTCATAATGGTCGGACGACCTGCCGTAGCACATGGTCAGCGTCCAATCTTTTCCAGTGAGCCAAGTATCCTTGGAGCCAAGTTTTCGAAAAGAAGCTGTTATCTGAAAACGTGAAGGATAATGTTAAGCCTTTTTCACAAGCTCGAAATGTGCATGTGTAGTCATTGATTTTTTGACACAAGGCACAGGGGTGACAGAAGATCTTTGTCCTGCTTAAGCGGACAAGCAAATAGTTCAAGGTCGTCAACAAATCCAATCTTCGAGACAGCAGGAGAGCAGAAAACGAATCGGCGATTTATCTAGCCGGGATTTCCCACCCATAAAGACTTTTGACACAGATAAGCGTGATATGTCTGTCAGGCATCGTAATCGTGGAAATATACATCTGTAGCTTGGAACAACTGATTTTCTTTTGTGAGCGTAACGGTTATAAACAGGCTTTATCAGAGATAGAAGACTGAAGCAGTCGCGGAACGTGACGTGAGTCGGCCAGATATGCGAGAGTCACGCCGATTGGTAGTTATCTGCCGTTATCTTCGCGGCAAATCCCGAACGTGTTATCCGCAAGTTATCTGCCGTTTGAGGACACTCATCCTCATGAGAAGCGTGATATTGCATGACAAATGAAAGAAATTAAGATGAAAACAGGCAGACACACTATTTGAGAAATTGGCCTCCAACAAAGATTTTAATCTGACAAAACCATGGAACTATGTTGAGAAAATTGACAAATGACTTTGGCTGTCTTGTACTATGTTTATGTCAGACAAGCTACACAACCCATGCCTTCAGCATGGGCCTTGCATAGACACTCGTGTTCAGTGCTGCTGAACACCATAAGTGTCGAGTTTTTGATGCCTGGCAAGGGACAACTTAATTCCATTATGATTCATTATACCTTTCTCTCAATATTAACTCGCTACCCTGATACACCATATTACAGATATATATAAACTGTTGGACGTTGTACATACCCTCAGTCAAGTATACAAGACTGAGGGTAAGCAACTACATACTTAAAATAACAGACACAACACTAATAGCTTACCTAGTCCCATTACTTACTCATGTGCTCTAGGTAGGCTTAACTGAGTCAAGCATAAGAGACTGAGGTCCCATTACTTACTTGTGTGCTTTAGGTCTTGACTTCTAACAGGTTATGGGAGTGTGCTGCTTCACATACTGAAGTTAACGTCTGTTTTTTTTGTGTGTGTGTGGACCTTATTACGTCCAACCCTAACAGGCTATTGCCTGATATTATCTTGTTTGATTACCACACAACAACACGTGCTGTGTACTTGATGGGAACAAGCTGCCCTCACTGTTTGATCTGACTATGGCTCCAACCCAAACCCTCACCAATACTAATCCATCCCCTTCAGCAGTTACCAATGCTGCAGCTGCAGAGATGCACCGGATTGATGGTTCAGCACTTGTAATCTTGCAAATCAAGGTCTCTCTTTGGTATACTGGTGAACTGCTTGCAAAAGATGATGGAAAGTGGACACTGTGATCAAAATATATGAAGCTTGAACTTACCATGAGTGGCTTGTATAAGTATGTCTTTGATCCTCCTGATGTCCCACATAAGTTGCATGAACCACAAGCCTACTGTAATTGGCAGTTGAACAATTGCCTTGCAAGTTCCTTCTTGATGCTGGGTCTCTCAGAGTCAAAGCGTAACCTGGCTGACAACTTGATTGATGCCAGGTCCCTATGGAACTACTTACAAGCATGGCATGGTGGAGCTGGACCTGTCCAACAGGTCTGGCTGCTACAAGAAGCATTAACTACAAAGTGCTCTCCTACAGAGCCTATTACAAAGACAATCAATAGGATATTTGAGAAGATTAATTGTGCATTTGATGTTGGAGACATGACAAAGGACCTCTTACAGTTGATTGCAGCACTATCATCCCTATCCAACAATCCCCTGTATGCAAATGCATGCTCCATCATCTTGAGAGTCCTTGTGGTAGCAACGGCTGCGGCACCATATGGACCTGATGACATTTGTTGATTCCTTGAGAACAAGCAGATGCTGTACATAGCAAATAAGGGGATGTCCAACACACAGCCTACTGCCCTAGCAGCATGCACAACAAACCAGCATGATGATTTGATTTGTGATAGCTGCAAATCGCATGGGCATCTGGCATACACTAGCCACACCAAGCCATGGTGTATGTTGAAGGGTAGGGGGATGGCTAGGAAGATGCTTGATGATGCTAAAGTGGCAAGGTTAGCCCACTACAAGGCACAAAAAGATAACCATGATAAAAAGAAGAATGTATCAAAGTTCATGATAACACCTGTCAGGGGCTTGGCCTTCACAATTGAAGGTAATTCTGACACTTTGGCAGCTTACATCACTTGTTACAATATCACACATATCACACCGTAAGTGCACCATGGCCACAAATATTCCACAGTTGCTTTGTTCCATTTGCCCATTGTTATAACTCAAATATATATACAGTACGATACTGAAAGCACCCTCAGTTGCTTATATTACAGACTGAGGGTGAGCTAGATATTTCTTACATTTGACTACGATAACTAATTCTGTACCATAGACATAGGCTAATTGTCTGTGACTATCTAGGTACAAATACAGTTGCTTGCATTACAAACTGAGGACATAGGTTAATTGTCTGTGACTATCTAGGTGTTAAGAATATCAATTCTAACAGGTTATGGGCCTATTGTTGCAAGCCTGAACAGGAAATCTGATATTACACACCAACTTGCCTCTCCCAAACTGGCTGTTTGGCTATTTGATTAACACAACAATCGTGTAGAATTCTTGTTACTCCTCCCTGTTATGTCTACCTTAGGCAATACTGAATCTCCGATGACGACACCTACTCCTAGCAAAATTGCAGAGATGCGACGGGTTGACAATTCTGCTAACCTTATGGTCTTACCAGTTGGAAAGATTACAGCAGCTTGGACTGGCCATATTCTTGATAAGGATGATGGAAAATGGGCAGACTGGTCTTACAGCATGGGTTTAGAACTTTCCATGGTACAGCTATGGGAATATGTTTTCAACCCACCTGCTATATCTCATCAGACTTATGAACCTCAGGCTTACTGGGCTCTAGAGGGCAATAACCGCCTTGCTTGCTCTTTTATTAAAAGAGCTATATCGGCTTCGGAGCAGAAATTGTGTGTAGATGAATGGGATCCCGTTCAATTGTAGGAGTATCTGAAAAGACAACATGAAGGGGCCGTACCAGTTCAGCAGGTCCGTTTGCTCCAGGAAGCTCTTACAATGAAATGCTCTCCTTCAGAATCATTGACAAAAATGGCCGATACTATCTTTGAGAAAGTTGAGCGCGCATTCCAAGCAGGAGAGGTTACAAAGGAGCTGTTACAGTCGATTGCAGTTCTATCATCACTATCTGACAAGACCTACACCCACATCCGATCCATCATTTCATGGGATCTAACTGCGACGGGTGATGTGAAGAAGTATGGACTCACAGAGATTTGCAGATTTCTTGAGAGGGAACAGACCCTGATCAATGCTGACAGATCGACCCCTGCACTCACAGACTCTACGCCAACAGCATTCACTACTAGGACATCCAAGTACAATTGGTTGATCTGCATGGTATGCAAAGCAAAAGGATGCACAAATTTCATTGGACATACCAAGCCTTGGTGCATTCTTGAGGGTGGTGAGATGTCAGGCAAAATGATGGAGGAATCAAAACAAGCCAGATTGGCACACTATGATGCCCAGTGGAAGGACAGAGAGGCTAAGAAGAGGACTTCATGGGTCACAATAACGCTGAGTGGTGGGACAGCGTTCACAGTAGAGGGAGATTTGGAGACAATTGCTGCTTACATTGCTATGCAGGGAGGAAAACAGATGTTGAGTGGGAAACCAGAATTTGCTGGGATTGCCTCGGATTCCTTCCCAAATAGCTACATCAAGGACATTGAAGTGCTGGAATTCAAGACCTTGGTTGCGGTTGAAGAGGAGTGTGACAATATCAAACACACCCAAGAAGCCTATGAGAATGAATCGTACCTGTCTAACTCATCTAACATACCCCTCGACATCCTTCCATTCTACCTTGACTTAGAAGCAACGGTCCATATCTTCCTTGATCAATCTGATTTCTCAACTTTAACACCAATCCCAGACCAACAAATCTGCGGCGTAGAAGGACTAGCCATTGCTGCAATAGGTATTGGCAGTATCCGCCTAAATGTGAAAGACGGGACCCATATCACAATTGAAAATGCCTTGTACGTACTGAAATCTACAGTTCGACTTCTCTCTGTCAGCAAACTAGCAAAATCTTCTGGAATCACTACAACGTTTGATGATGTCAGCGCCACGTTAACCAGGAAGGGCTCTAATACCATTATCGCAACCGGGAGTCTGATCCCCAAGAAAGACCTGTATGCTCTTGATCTACATTATGACCATGCCTTTACCATCTATGCACCACCCAACTTGAAGACCTGGCACTACCATCTTGGCCACGCCAACTATCAAGCCATACTACAAATGGCACGAGCCGTGATGATAGACGGTATGCCTAAAACCTTCCCTGAAAAACCTCCCATGTGTGACAAATGTATTCTTGGTAAACAGGCATAGATGCCAGTACCAAAGAAACATGAGGAGGGAAAGGGTCACAAGGCTACCAAGAGACTTGAAAAGGTCTGGGTTGACCTGATGAGTCAGGCAGCAATAGCATCTTGTACTGGGAACCTATACATTATGAATATCGTTGACGACTACTCCAATAAACCATGGTCCATCCCTTTAAAGACTAAAGCTGATGCATTTGGTGAACTTCAAGCCTGGATTTTAGCTTGTGAAAGGGAGACGGGTGAGACGTTACAGATCTTGCATACTAGTCATGATGGAAAGCTCAATGGTGAAGCCCACAAAGCATGGTACAAATCGGAAGGGATCGTTCTTGAAACAGGTGCACCTTACACATCTGCTCACATGGGTAGGGTCAAGAGGATGCATTGATCACTGATGGGAAAAGCACATTCAATGCGGATAGCAGCAAAGTGCCCATCTTACCTCTGGGATGAGTTTTATCTAGCGGCGACACATCTGCATGGTAAAACAAAAACCTCGATCAACAATAATACAACTCCCAATGAATTGTGGTACAACAAAAGACCAGATTACTCATACCTTTGCAAGATAGGGTGCCGAGTGTTTGTACTGATCCTCAATAAACACAACCCAAAGATCTACGAATGATCAATCAAATGTGTCTTGATAGGGTATGACCTTAACTCTAAAGCATACAGATGTTACGAGAGATCTACCTGAAAGGTGTACAGCTCCTACTATGTTAGATTCATTGAGAGTCACCAGAATAACACTCCAATGTTGACAGAGGCATTGACTGAGGAACTCTCTGAACATCCATTGATTGACACCATCACGAGGGAATTGTGTCCATATCCTGTAACACAGAATGCCGATGAAGAAGAAACAATGAGAATTCCTGGCACAAAGAACCCAGAATCAATACCTGTCCACAATTCAGAACAAATTCCACCTACTAACAAACTGAGACTTCCCCCAGAACCCAGAAATCCCAATCCACCAAGACGATCCACCCATATATCAACCCCCACACTGAAGGCATCACCGGATGACCAAGAAGAAACATGAACTGAGAGAGCAGTGAGAGAATTGAGGGAGTCAGCTGAACGAGTTAAGAAAGCACAACTTGAACAATGGCGAGCCCTGAATGAACTCATTCACGCTATACCTAAAGTTGTTGGCGATGACATTGCAGGCGCTGAGGATCTTGATCAGGTAATGACAACATTGAGCATGATCAACGACTCCGATCCAGGGGCTGACCCTGATATCCCACAAATGATAGAGGAGGCTCAAAGATCCACTGACTAGCAACAATGAAAAACCTTGTACTAGAACAAAATAGATTCACTGAGGAAGATGGAAGTCTGGGAACTGATACCACATGAGAATGTTCCAGCTGGTCAAAAGATATTCAAGGGGCAACCTGTTTTCACTGTCAAACGTGATGAACATAGAAGGATTACTTGACTAAAGACCAGACACGTTCTTCAAGGGTACACGATGGTGCAAGGAAGAGATTACAACAAAACGACCTCACCTACAGCCCGCACTGAATCCTGGCAAATCCTTCTGCATATGGCGGCAACATTGGAGTGGGACACCACACATGAGGAGGAGCACATATACATGCAGCAACCAAAATATTTCAAAGAAGAAGGGAAGGAAATATGGGTATGCAAACTACACCAACCCATCTATGGCATGAAGCAAGCAGGCCGGATTTGGAATAGAATATTGGATGACACAATGAAGAGTCTTGGATTCTTTTGGTTGAAATGTGAAGCATGCTTGTATTACTGGAAAACTGACCAGGGCGTAGTGATCATGGGAATCCATGTTGACAACTTCTTGTCTATCACAAGCACAAAGGAGGCTAACAATTATTTCAAAGAGCAGCTGAAGGGCGGATGGGTCATATCGGACTTAGGTACTCCTCGACATATTGTTGGAATGGCGGTAGAATGGGACTGTGCCCAAAAACAAGTCTTCCTATCCCAAACAACACTAATTGATCGACTGATATCCCAATATGGCCAACAGGACATGACACCCTTGTTGATCCCCATGGAACCAGGTTTAAAGTTATGACAAGTGGACAAAACAAAGCTTACACCTGAAGAGCTAGAGAAAATTGCACGTATTCCTTATTGTAACCTTGTGGCGGACTGTTATGGCTAGTGATATCAACTAGACCGGACATACAGTACACGGTACAACAACTGTCTCAATTCCTAGATTGCTACACCAGTACTCACTGGCATGCTGCGATAAGGGTTCTCCAGTACCTAAAAAGAACTTGCTCATTATGTTTACAGTTGGGGGGGAGACACCCCAATTAACCTGGTCAGGTTTACAGATTCAGATTGGGCGAATTGTCCAGACATGAGAAGGAGTGTCGAGGGATATGCATGGTCACTGGGATTGGGGCTAATATTTTGGTGCACAAGGAAGCAAAGAACAGTTGCAGCATCGTTGTGTGAGGCAGAATATATGGCGGCTTTTGAGGCAGCTCAGGAGGAAATTTGGCTAAGAATGGTTATGTCTGCGCTGGGACATAGCACTGATGAGGCAACAACAATTCTATGTGATAACAATTTGACAATAAACCTATCGGAAGACCCACTCCTCCATTCTCAGGTGAAACACGTCAACATAAAGTATCATTTCTTACGAGAGCAAGTCGCCTCTAATGAGATCACATTACGATACATCAACACAAAGGACAACGTGGCAGATGTCTTTACAAAGGCACTACCAAGCCCTCAGTTCACTCGTCTATGAAATATCCTAGGTTTACAGGATTCCGCACAAGGAGGAGCACACTTACAGTAAAGAGGAGTGTTACGATATCACACATATCACACCGTAAGTGCGCTATGGCCACAAATATTCCACAGTTGCTTTGTTCCATTTGCCCATTGTTATAACTCAAATATATATACAGTACAATACTGAAAGCACCCTCAGTCGCTTATATTACAGACTGAGGGTGAGCTAGATATTTCTTACATTTGACTATGATAACTAATTCTGTACCATAAACATAGGCTAATTGTCTGTGACTATCTAGGTACAAATACAGTTGCTTATATTACAGACTGAGGACATAGGCTAATTGTCTGTGACTATCTAGGTGTTAAGAATATCAATTCTAACACACTAGCCAGGCTAAGAAGGCTGCAGGGGCACCTGCATAGGCCGAGTTTGTGGACCTAGCATCTGACAAGGTCCCAGAGACCCTTGCAGATGCAGAGAGCTTGAAGTTGATGCATGGATTATGCTGGAGGAGGAGCCAAAGGCTGGCATTGACTGAAAGGAGTACATGACCACCAAAACCACACTTTCCAGCATGATCACTATAGTTGATGCATGCCCATTCTACTTAGACTCAGGTGCTACTGTTTATATCTCTTCAAATGCCCACAATTTCATTTTGTTAAAGCCTATTACCCATAAGCCCATCCAAAGAGTGAGTGGATCAGCAATAGCAGCAACAGCAACTGATCAGATGTGCTTATGTGTAGAGAATGGTTCATACTTGACACTTGATGATGCACTATACGTTCCAAAGGCTACTGTACAACTACTCTCAATTAGCTTGCTTGCAAAGAATGTCAGCATTTTCACAATGTTTGTTGACAAGGAGGCCACATTATTCAGAAATGCTACAAATGAATTAGTTGCAAACAGAGCTCTTTTGCCTATGAAGAATTTGTATGCATTGAATCTTTATAACAAATCTGCTCTTGCTGTCCATTCATCACCTGATGCTGTTACGTGGCACCACTGACTAGGTCATGCCAACTACCAGACAATTGTGGACATGGAAAAATTGGGCATGATCGGAGGTATGCTATCCAACTTCCCTTCTAGGCCACCAAAATGTGACAAATGCATCCATAGCAAATAGGCAAGGACACCTGTTCCAAAGATCAGGGAGGAAGGAGTTGGGCATAGGGCTACACAAAAGCTAGGAATTGTTTGAGTGAATTTGACAGAAAAGCAGGACATTACATCATGGACTGGGAATAACTATATCATGAACATAGTGGATGACTACACAAATAAACCCTGGTCCATCCCATTAAAACTAAAGAGTGACGCATTCAGTGAGCTGAAAGCATGGATATTAGCATGACAAGTAAAAACCAGACTAAAACTTGGAACACTTTGTTTGGGAAATGACTCAGAAATTATAGCCAGAGAGAACAAACTGTGGTATTGTTCTCAAGGAATCACAACACAGCATGGCATGGCATGGTATACACTTCAGCTCATCTTGGGCATGTCAAAAGAATGCACAAGACTCTTATGGAAAAGAGTATCACAATAAGGCTATATGCAAAATATCTAGCATTCCTTTGGAATGAGTTCTATATGATGGCAGCTCACTTACATAGTAAAACAAAGACCTCAGCAGTGAACAATGTCATGCCCAATGAGTTATGGTATGGTAGAAAACCAAATTACTCTTACATTTGTGAAATTGGGTGCTGAGTCTTTGTCCTCATTTTAGATGAGCACAATCCTAGGATCTATGAAAGATTGATAGAGAGTGTGTGTTGATAGGTTACAATCCCAAGGCTAAGGCATACCGGTGCTATGATAGAATATCAAAATGGGTATACAGCACATACCATGTTTGCTTTATTGAGCACCAAGATGATCACAATGCAATTGACCTGACTACAACTATGCCATTGCCAGAACCTACAAACACCCTCTCCATGGACATGCCTTTCATACAGACTATTTTGAAAGAAGCAGCAGACCAGCCCTTTGTAGTACCTGTTAGAACAATGTGATATTGTGACGGAGTACCACATCACAACACAAAGGCCACACTTGGCCACCGGTCTGCTTTGTCCACACATACCTATATTAAACTCAGTATCGACACCCAGTACCCTCAGTTCATTGAGACGTTCTGAGGATATGCATTACTTATTATCCTACATACAAACAAATCACTAACTATGAATACCTAGAATTAACTTACGCGTTATTCACTAGGTATTCATCAATTTAGTTTGTTGAGACGTTCTGAGGAATTAACTTACGTGTTATTCACTAGCCGTAACAAGCAAAGAACATTGGTTAGATTTCAACAGGTTATGGGCCTATACTGAGTTAGAAATTGCATCATTTCTCTACTCGTTAGGATTGCCTGTCTACCTTGTCATGATCACCGATTGTGTTGGGTTGCTATCATATGGAGCTGCCCTCCAATCTTGTCTGATTTTACCGCGATCTCTGTCCTATACCTGATCTGGAAGAGTGCCTCTATTGTTCTAGCTGCTCCTAAACACTTGCTTGCCCTCTCACCTCGTCTAAACTGAAATGTCACTGAACATCAATGATGCCACCAATCCCTCCATCCACGCCATATCCATCCATGGCGCAGAGTGGAAACAGGAAAAATTCAGCCGCAACTTGCCAACAGCAAATCTTGACTGTTGGACCACAGCCTTAAAGATCCACCTCTCCCTACTAGGCCTAAAATCCTACGTTTTCTGACCCCTCACTTCCCCGCCAAGCGCAAGTGCTGAACCGAATGCCTATCGAAACTGGATAGCAAACAATGATCTTGCACGAGCAGTTGTCCTCACAGCCCTAGATAAATCTGAATACGATGGCCTCGATGATGCTACTACAGTGGCAAACCTCTTTGACACCGTTAAAACCTGTGCAAAAGGCGAGGGACCGGTCAGGATGGTGGCTGTAAGGGCAACCTCCGGAGGTTGCGGCTAAGTCACACAACTGGCAGAGGGAAATCCAAAGTGTATTAGGGACGGTACATATTACAGGGAAATAACTAATCACCTGGCAGAGGGAAATCCGAAGGGAACAAGTCTAAGGATTCCTCTGCCACGGCGTGGCGCATCAGTACGGGGGCGGGGGCGTGAGAACAACTGTACAACATCCCGGAGAAGTCCGACGACTGCAAGGGGAGCATCCCGGAGACCTCTGGGATGACCAGAAAAGGAAATGGCCGAAAAAGGAAGCCTGGGGGTCCCGGAGATCTCCGGGATGGCCGGAAAAGGAAGTCCCCTGACATCACCCCCCCCTTAGAGTGCGGCGTCTCGACGCACCGGGTAGAACAAGTTGCAGACCGCGCGGTCCACCGGGGAGACAGGGTAGATGCCCCGGATTGTGCGGGGAGCCTCTGGGTGACTACGGTGGAAGTCCTTCACCAGAGCGGGCGCGTGGACGTTTTCGGCGGGTTCCCAGGAGGTGTCTTTGATACCGTAGCCCTTCCACTTGACCTTGTATTGCAGCTTGTGCCGGAATAGACGGCTGTCGAGGATCTTCTCCACTTCGTACTCTGGATGGTTGTTGACAATGACCGGAGGTGGCGGAGGCGAGGCACGTCGACCTGGAATAGGGTCGTCCGGGGCAGGCAAAAGCTTGACCACGTTGAAGACCGGATGGAGGCGCCGCATGCTGGTGGGCAGCCGGAGCCTGTAGGCCAACGGTCCTACCTGGCGCTCAACCACATATGGCCCCAGTTGTCGGTGTGAGAGCTTTTGGGATGGCCTAGTGGTTGCGATGTCGGAGGCGTCCAGGTAGACTCGGTCTCCGGGCTTGTACTGGAGGGTCGGCAAGCGTCATCGGTCGTAATAGCGGGCCATGTCGTCCTTGGCCTTGGTCAGGGCCGCCTCCGCCTCCTCCTGTGC
>QLOM01012719.1:0-15781 GCA_003313785.1 Termitomyces sp. MG148 | reverse complement strand
CCCATGTCCCTTCTCACACCCTTGTTGTCTTGTCTTTTGTGCCCCTCATTTGCTCTGGGGCAGCTAAATGTGGTGCCAGCATCTGCCCGGGTTATGGAGGAGGAGGTAACCCTGGAGCAGTTTGCGGCAGCCCAGACTTGCCCCTGGGATCCCCCTACTCTTGCATGGTGTTAGGCCAATGGCTCGGTGAGTGGTCTCCTTCTTTAGTCAAGGCTTGTGGGCTGAATTCTCTAGTGTTACCATTGCAAGCACCAGGATGTGCCCTGCACGTTTACTGGTCTGGAGGAGGGCACCCAGCGTGACCCTTCAATGTGCAAGGTGTGACGTTCCAACTACGAGCGGTGTTTGATGACGCAGTTGTGGCGGGTGCAGTGCATGGTCCAGGAGCAGGGGTGGGATCTGGCATGAGTCCTGGCACATCTGGGGGCACCGCTTCGCGTTCAGGTGCTGGAACCGTCGGAGGGGGAAGGGAGGGTGGGAGGAGTGAGGCCTATGACGGGTCTGGAGTCCCCTTTTTGTAACAAAGGTAAACGTTGGGCGTTTCCGGGGCACGCATTGCGACCTGCCTCCAAGCACGCCAGGAGTTCACCGGAGGTGGGGCCTTCACACGTTTTCTCTCCAGGGTTGGCACGGCCCTTCAAGACTTTCTCATCGAACGTCACACATTTATGAGGGATTCAGGACGTGCACATGGAGTTGCGACAAGAGTTAGAGGAAGTGTCAGCAGGCAGTGGTGTGGGAAGTGGTGGTGGGAGAACAGGTCCGGAGTTTGCAGGAGGAGCTGCAGTGGACTAGGGCGGAGTGAGACAAGGCTATGTGAGGGTGGCAGGAGTCTGAGAGGTTGCATAAGGAGGCCCTCCAGCAGTGGAAGGTGTTTGAAGATGAGGTGGAGGAGTTGCGGGGCTGACTCAGGGTGCCCGCCTTCAAAGTCCCTTCAGTGGAGGAGGTCTAGGAGTTGGCTTGGCAGCTGCAGGTCTTGCAGGAGGAGGGGGAGTATTGCTGGGAATGGTTGACATGGGAGCTGGCAGGGACGCAGGTGTTGCTTCTCCATACGTCCTTTTCATGTTATTGATCCTTTTTTGGGCTGACTTTGGTTCCTAAGGTGGGCCCAGTGTAAGGGCGACCTCTGGAGGCTATGGCTCAGTCACACAGCTGGCAGAGGGAAATCCAAAATATATATAGGTAATACAACAATAACTACTCACCTGGCAGAGGGAAATCCAAAGAGAACAAGTCTAGGGATTCCCTATGCCAGGAGTGACGCTTCCAAGGCTCCAGAAGCGTGGGAAGTAACTGTATAGTATGACAAAAGCCACAATAAAATTTATAATCTAAAAAAGGAAAATCTCCGAAAATAATAAAAACTCGGAAATTGCCATTGCCAGAGGTCATGCACATGTCTCATGTGACTTGCTTAGTAATTTGGAGGCTAGCCTCGAGATGACTAAGCCTCTGGAAGCATTGGCTACACTTGTTTGAATGATAACTAATTGTTTGAATGATAACTAAAGAACCAGAGCACCTCAAGGGCTGAGAATAGTACTAATAGATAGTGTTGAAGGAATAGAAGCAGTAAAGTAAAAGAGTGACAGCAGAAATAGGGAAATAAATAGAGGAAGAATGAAAGAATAAGGAGTGGAAGAAGGGAGAAATGAGGAGTTTCCTGACACCCGGGAGCATTGCTTGCTCCTGGACAAGGCTATGTCAGCGGTGGCGTTTGTTCAGGAGGGGTTGGGGAGGGTTGGGCAGGAGGGTCTGCTGGAGATTTGGCTGGGGGCGGGGCAGTTGACAAGGCTATTGGCTGCGCACTGCCAGAGGAATGTGTTGGAGCTGAGGTCATGGGTGGAGATAGCAGGAGATGCAGAGGAGGTTTTACCAAGCATGGAGGAGGTCATGGTGGAGTTGGCAGGGGAGATGGAGGCGTTGCAGGTCGCAAAGGAGTGGGAGTAGGGAGCATCTTGGACTTGCCATACCATACTCCATTGTAGATATATTTCTTTTTTTCTTGTTGAACGCATTTCTGTTGTGTCTTTCTCTGTGTGAGTGTGAGTGGGGGGGAAGTGGAGAGAGTGGGAATGGGAACGCATTATCTGGGTGGGAGTTGAATCCCTCATGAATCCAGAGGCGGGGGTTAAGTCCACTGATGCTGTCTGTGGGTTCTAGTCCTGGGGGTCCCAGGGTTTGTTGGGGTGTCAACAGTGGAACTCCCAGAGTATGTCGGAGGCTCCGTCCAAGTTTTGTCAGAGTTCCCAGGTGTTGTTCTTGGGACTGTATCCCTTCCATCAAACCAGGTAGTGGGTATGGCCTTGTAATTTTTTGGAGTCAAGGATGTCGTCTACTTCGTAGTGGTACTTGTCCTCAACTTTGAAGGGCGGGGGTCGGTTGGGGTGTCGTCCGGGAAATGGGTTGGGGGCGTGCTTTTCAAGGAGTCAAACATGAAACATGGGGTGGAGGCCCTTCATGCCCGAGGGGAGATCAAGTTCATAGGTGTGGGTCAAGATCTTCCAGAGGATCTTGAAGGGGCCAAATTGTTTGTGATTCAGCTTCAGGGAGGGTTGTCAAGTGCGTAGGTTGTGCCGGTTGAGCCATACCATGGTGCTGGGGGTCTAGTCGGGGGTGTTTTTGTGTTTGGAGTTGGCGTGCTTTGCATAGGCCTTGTCGATTTCTTCTCAGAGAAATTGGTGGAGCAACTGGAGGTCTTCAGCGACTTCGTGGGTGACATGGGAGGGGATGCCTTGGAGAGAGATGGTGAGCTGGGGGTGATGACCTTTGTTGGCAAAGAAGAGTGAGACTCCAATGGCGGAATGAGGGCTATTATTATAAGTGAACTCAGCAAGGGGTAGCTCCACACGCTAGTCGTTTTGAAGGTAGTTGACGTAAAGGCAGAGGTACTACTCCAGCGTCTGGTTCACCTGCTCAGTCTGCCCATTGGTCACTAGAGTCTCCATTCAATGAGGAGGGATTGTAGTAGGCCATAGGGGCGGTGGCAGGGAACTTTGGCCTGGAGGCAGAGTTTGCATGATCTGATGTAGTGCATGACGTCTCGACAAATCCCTGGCCAAAAGTAAGTCTAGGTAATTAATTGGAGGGTGTATGCCTGGGTGTCCTTGAAGCTTGTGATCATGATGCTGTTGGAGGATGTTGAGTCGCAACTTTGCACGATCAAGAACGTATATGAGGCCATTCCAGAGGAGGATTTGTTGGTCTGGGGATAAGGTGTAGGCATTGTCATGCAATGGGTCCTTGGGGTTAGAGTTCCAGGGGTCATGTTGGACAAAAAACTTGTTGCGAGGGGCTTTTTGGATCTGACTCAGAATCTCTTCCTCATTCATGATTAGCACCACATTTAGATGTTCAGGAGGAATTACCATGCAGTGGTTGAATGAGTTCTGATTTGCCTAAAAGACCTTCTTGGGGTAGACGTCAGGCCTTTGAGTGAGGGCATTGGGTTTGGTTCCAAATCTTCTGGGGCAGTAGTGAATAGTAAAGTCGTATTCGGAGAGTATCTCTGACACCGGGCTTGTTGTTGGCTGAGCTGCTTTGTTGTGGTGAAATACTGCAAATTGTTGTGGTCCAAATAGACTTGGATGCGGTGCCAGGCTCCCTCGAGATAGACTTGCCACTGTTTGAAAGCTTCTACAATCGCCGGTAGCTCCTTGTCGTAGATGTCGTAGTTTAATTCAGCATTGATCATGGAGCGTGTGTAGAAGGCAACAGGTCAAAGATCCTGGGTGTCGGGGTCCATCTGCAAGATAATTCCAGCGATGGCGTAGTCGGAGGCATCGCATTCAAGTATGATGGGGAGTTCCAGGTAAAGTGTTGGAGCATCGGGGCAGTTGTGAAGGCTCCCTTGAGGAGTTGGAAGACACTCTGGCACTTACTGTCCTGGGCCCAGGGGAGGTCCTTTTGGGTGAGTCAATTCAGGGGTTTTGTGATCCCGGAGTAGTTGTCTATGAATCTCTGATAGAAGTTAGTGAAACCCAGGAAAGACTGTACTTCCTTGACGTTCCGGGGGGTGGGCCAGTTGAGAATGGTGTCGACCTTGCCGGGGTCCATACAAACTCCGTCTAGGGTTACTATAACGCCAAGGTACTTGACTTTGGTGATGTGGAAGGAGCATTTTTTGGGTTTAGCATGGAGGTGGTGTTCTTGGAGGCAAGTGAGGATGTGGCGTACGTGGTCCCGGTGTTCTTCCAGTGAGTTTGAATAAACGAGAATGTTGTCCAGGTATACAATGACAAACACGTTGTTCATGTTGTGGAAGATATTGTTCATGAAGTATTGGAATGTGGCAGAGGAGTTAGTCATTCCGAAAGGCATAACCAAGTACTCAAAGAGACTATACCAAGTCCAGAACGCTGTTTTCCACTCATGTCCCAGGGCTATATGAATATTGTTGTAGCTGGAACATAAGTCAATTTTGGTGTAGATCTTGGCACTCCAGAGTCGGTTGACGAGGTCTCCAATGAGGGGCAGGAGGTACCAATTCTTCTTTGTAACCTTGTTGAGTCCTCGGTAGTCAACGCAGAGGTGCAGGGAGCCATCTTTCTTCTTGACAAACAGGACTGGGGCTCCGGCGGCAGAGATGGAGAGGCAGATGAAACCCTTGCTGAGCATCTTGTCAAGATGATCCTTGAGGGCTCAGAGTTTGACCTCTGGCATGTTGTAGACTCGTCTGAAAGGGGGTGAGGTGCCTTCTTTGAAGTCAATTTTGTGGTCGTAGAACCGGTCGGGAGAGAGTTCTTGGGTGCTGCCCTTGGAGAACATGTCAGCAAACTTGTGATATTCAGGGGGGATTACTTCGCATAGTATGTCCTCCTCTGAGCATGTCTCCTGGGGGTTGGCTTTGGCCCTTAGATGTCTCTCCAGGAGGGTGGGCATGATGTGGAGTTGGTATGCCTGAGCACCTTCCTAAAGTATGCATGCAAAAGAGAACGTTCTCCAGAGGGGGCAGGGCAAGCTTTCAATAGTTCTGGGCAGGGTAATCCAGTCCCTTGTATTTGTTGTGGGAGATGTTGGGAGGAAAAGAGGGGGCACTTCCGGGTGTTGCGCAGGGGGTGTTGGTGCTCCAGGAGTAGGGGCGTCATTGTTGTAGGGCTGCAACTTGAGGGATATGGTGGCAAGTTCAGCTCCAAGGCAAGGAAACGTCATTGTGAGAGAGTTCCAGTCGATGTTAGGGTTGGTGTCGCAAAGCCAGGGCAGTCCTAGGATGATGAGGGTCGACTCATGGAGTCACATGATGAGGAAGTTGGTGAGGAACTTCAGGTCGTTGTTGAGGGTGAGGGTGTTGGAATGGGTTTTGGTGATGGGACCTGAGAGCACAGGATGACCGTCAAAAAGCTGGAGTTTGAAAGGGTGATTGAGCTTTTAATGGGGGATTGTGAGGTGATCACTGATGAATGTTTCAGTAGCTCTGCTGTCAATGAGGGCGGAGAGGGGCTCCGAGGCGTCTCTAAGTCGTATGTTGATGATGAAGGACTGAACAGAGGGCAAAGTGAGTTGCTTCAGCGTCGGGGCTTCTGCTCCGGGGGTGGTTGAGGCCTTCAGGAGGTGGGGGGTTATGGAGATGTTGAACGACACAGAGGCCTTCTTGGGAGTGCTACCGCAATCAAGGTGGAGAGTGAGGTCCTGCCAGTTGATTCGGGGGTTCGTGCTGCAAAGCCATGGGAGCCCCAGAATTAGAGGTGCAGACATGTGGAGTTTGGTGACCAGGAGCCAGAGTTCTTGCTGCTGGCTGTTGGCAAAGGTGATGGAGAGTCAAACAAAGTGAGTGATGTTGCCGGCGGAAGAGGAGTTTCCGTTGAAGAGTCGAAGTCATATGGGGACCAGGAGGCATTGCGCTGGTCCGGGGCAAGAGCAGCCCAAGCTTTGTCAATGAAGTTGTTGGTGGTGCCACTATTGATAAGGGTGTTCATGGGTTTGTTAGAGGGAGTGTCACAACCCACCCCCGGGCCTGAGCCCCGGGCCCGGGACCACACCACACACCCTGGCAAACACCTCTTACACGACCTCAACTCAGGACAAACTCCACGAACACCCAACACGGCCATCACATCATACCCTGGTCGACCCTGATGTTTCCCCTGAACACCTCAACAACAAACCCTGGCATCCCCGGATATCACTGACGACCCCCGGAGATTCCCGGTGCGACAGCACGGCGACCCACACAACATCTGACGCATCAGGCATCATCATGCATCATGCATGGCCCGCACCATCCGACGCTTCATGCCATGCATCATGCCGCGCATTATGCATTGCCCCACACATCAACCCATGCATCATGCTTTGTCCTGTATCAACTCCTGCATCATGCCTCATTGCGTCCTCTTGTCGCGCCACATCCTCCCTCACGCGGCGCCACTGCGACTCCCAAAGCAACGACGCCACTTCCATCCAACACTCGTGGTTTCCCTTTGTCTTCCTATTTGCTCCGGGACACCACTAGAGCCCCGGAGCAGCCCCCAGACCCAGGGCTGGGACCCCAGACCTGCCTTGTCATGTAGTCAGTATATAAGCCCCACCGTAGCACTAAGTACAATAGTCTTGATATTGCCTAACTTGTTCATTTTACTTCAGTCTCGTATCTCCAGTTCCCAGTCTTGATCTCATTCATCTCAACTTGTCTTGTACTTGTCTCTACTCTCTCGTCTCGTACTCGTCCTTGTCTCTATTTACTCTCTCAATTCCATCTCTTTTACTCCTCCATCTCTCTCTCTCATTCTCCATCTCTGCCTCAAGTCTCTTCTTCCCTTTCCCTCTCGTATCTCCGGTCTCTTATCTTATTCGGTCCGCATTCCCCGCTCCACCTGAGTTCAGCTCCACACCTGTTGAACTCTAAACTGTCTATTTGCCTATCAGTCCCTTGATTTCCCCGGATAGTCTGCCGCCGGTGCACCATCCTTTGCGCCGTCTAACCGGGACTTCTCCTAATAGAATCTTTTTGTCCGGCACCCGCCCCTTGCTCGTGCCAACCCCAGGACACTTTGTCCGGTCTCCCTACGTTCCCGGCACGTGTCCCCTTGTCCCGGCGCCTTCCTCCAGTCCTCTCTAGGTCCCAGCGCATCTGTAGCTGTCTGAGTCCGCTTGGTAAGGCCTCGCCCAGAACTGCTGAGCCCCCGGGTCAGCGGAACCTGACAGGGAGCAATAGTGGTGTGGAGGAGGAGGGATTGCAAGGAGTGGGAGGGAAGGTGAGCTGAGTAGGTGTCCTGTGATGCAAGTGCTGCGTAGAGGTGAGAGACCAAGGGGAAGAAGACGTCAGAATTGTCTTCATGATTTAGTGTGTCTTCTGAGACTAAATTGCGGGGTTGTTTTCTGAGAACTGGAAGTCCAAGTTGTCTCCCTCTAGTGTCCATATGATGCGGCCTAGTGTTTTCCATTTAGGACACTCACCAATGAAATGTCCGGGTTCTCCACACAATATACACACTCCTTCCTTCTGATGGTGCTCCTGTACATCTTTGGGTACATCAATCCAGGGCCTACCGGAGTTTTAGAACCAATTGGTGCATAGTGCTTTCTTGTCCTCAGGTGCCTCAGAGTTGCCGTCAAGGGGTTCTGGAGTTGTCTGGTCGTCAGGGGGCGGCTTGGGTGCCTCAATGGTGTTGTTGGCATTAAGCTGGGCAGGGGGGTGAGGTCTGGAAAGTCGGTTATTTGGAGGCGTGTTCTGGTTGTATGGGGAGCAGGCTCCGGGGGTGACAGGGGGTTGGAGAGTGTTAGTGAGTTGATTAATGGTAGTATTGGTGGTACCCCCTTGCCAGTTCTGATCTCCAGAGGTGGCTCCAGTTAGTGCCGTACTTGCTTCGGTCTTCCCAGTACCGTTGATCAATCTGCGTGACGAGGGCCTTGTATCCGGTGTAGTCGGCTTGCTTGGGTGCCAGGCAGAGGACATCCTTGATGCATTGTGGGAGGGCACGCCAGATTGCATACCAGAGAGCATTGTAATTCCAGCCTGTTTTGTAAGCTTCTTTTTCAAAACGTACGATGAAGGTCGTGAAACATTCTTTGGGGCACATCTGGAGGTTGAATAGGTTGTTCTTGGCCTTGGCTACGGTGTCGAATTCTCCAAACTTGCTTGAGAATTCTGCAATGAAGGCTCACCAGTCAGAGAGTACCAGGCTATGGGGGTCAAACCGGAGGAGGGCGGTGTAGTGGTTGAAGGCAATTCCCTGCAGGTAGGACGCAGCAAAGGCCACACATGCACTCTCAAGTTGGAAGGTGAGGGGTTTAGCCTGGAACATATTGAGACACTGAGTGAGGTAAGTGCGCCATTTACAAGGGTTATGACCAGTGAAAGACTCAGGCTTTTGGATGTCCAACTTTCCTTCATGGGTGAGGGCATTGCACACATCATCCTGGGGGTTTTGGTTATGTTGGGGTCCGGCGTTGTAATAATAGTAGTAGTGGTGTCCCCCCTGGAGTGGCAGAAAGGCATTCAGCGCAGGACCCCAGCCTCCCAGGGGTTCACCATCTCCAGGAGAGAGTCCTGGCATCCATCGCGGAGGTGGAGGGCCATTTGGGGGTGGGGGTCCTTGGTTTCCTAGTCTGAATGGTGATGATGCCCAAAAGTCGCTAGGCACTGTCAGAGTCAATAGTAGCCTAGCGCAGTTATAAGTGAATGCGTTGGGCGCGCTAAGTAGTGAGGATTGAGTCCTGGCAGGGTTCCAGAAACACACGTAAGTGAAGGAAAGTTTATTGAAGTTTAAAGAAAGTTGCTTAGCATAGCTAAGCGCTGGTAACTATGCCGTAGGTGCCTAGGTCATGTTTGCATAGTGTCTTGATTAGTCCCATAGGTGGACTAGCGTAACATGAACACCCATAATTGGTGTTTAATAGGTGAGGAGTCAAAGAGGGGCTGTAAACTCTGGTGATTTTCCTGGTAATTGTAGTAGCTATGTACAGTTTTTATAGCAAAGGTAAGAAATCATATGTAAAATGTCGCTAAAGTGCTTTAACAGTGTAAATGAAAAATATAACCTAAAAAGTATTAATGCACCAAGGCTGTGTGCTAAGTAGTAGGATCAATAGCTAAGCGTGAAAATGATGACTTTTGGCTATCTGTCACTTGTTAATTCCTTTAGCCATTGGCTAGTACTCCATTCTTCAAGTCCCTATGTTGAACTTAGAGCAAAACGTGCTAGAGAACGTCAGTAGGTGCTAAGGAGCGTCGGTAGGTGCTAAGGAACGTTGGTAGGCGCTAAGGAACGTTGGTAAGCACTAGAGAGAGTCGCTAAAATGTAGTTTTCTGTGCTGAGTCTGAGTGGAGTCTCATCAACGGGGGTGGGGGTCTTCCTGGAGGGGGAGGAGGAGGGGGTCTGGTCTGGCCCCAAGTCCAAAAGGCACTAGGAATGGAGTGAGCGCAAGGACAGACAGAGAGACCTACATTGCGAGCAGCGGTGATTATGCCCAAAAGTTGCTAAGCACTGTCCTGGTTGATGGTAAACTTAGCGCCTCACAAATGAGTAGCGTCGGGCAGTTGCTAGTGTTGAGAAAGTCCTAGGCAGGGTCCTAGAAGCCTAGTCTTTTTAGTGAGATTTGAACTTAGAGAAATAAACTGGTTGCTTAGTGATCTAAGCTGAAAGCCTGCAAGGTGCTAGGGTGCTAGAGGTCAGTAAGGACTCTAGCAACGTAAACGTTGGCGACAATATGCCCATATAGCACTGTAAGACAAAAGTCGGTAAACAAAGTTGGTAAAGTGAAGTCAGCAAGACTGTATCACTTAGCGACTCTGAGGACTTAGAATGCGCTGAAATGAGATCTGAACTGTGGGGCATGTGATTCAATGATGGCTAAGACAAAATATGTACAGTATTTATAGGTGCTAAGTTGCCGTGGTAATTAAACTAAATAGTTGCTAATTAATCAATCAAGAAAAATAGAGACAAGTACAATGGAACATGAAAGTCGCTAAGCGACGGCATCTGTCAAGTCAGCAAGCGTTAACTCAACTTCCTAGCAGTAAAAGAGGCCAAATGTGCAAGGACTGTTGCTAAGGCCTGAAACCATCAAGGGAGCCTGTCTCACATAAGTCGCTAAGCGTTGGATAAGCTATAAGCGTTGCTAATATCTGAAACCATCAAGGTGCCTGTCACTAAGCGTTGCTAAAGTGATCTGACATCGGATCTTTAAGAAGCACTGGGTTTTGATAGGCGTCGCTAAAGGCCCTGGCATCGGTTATCACTGATTGGGGACCTGAAAGGGGGCCAGGCTGAAGTCAGATGAGTGGCAAGTGATTGCCAAGTCAAGTGGTTGCCAAAGTCCTGTGGTCGCCAAGTCTTGTGATCACCATGTGACCAGTAGAGCATCATATGACTGCCAAGTCAGGTGGTTGCTAATTCTTGTGATCCCGCGCATTGCGTCCTGTAGCCTTAGTTCAATCCCTGCTAGCTGCAAAATATAAGTCACTAAAAATAGTGCTGGTGCGCTGAGCTCAGCCAGAGGCTTATCAGCGGGCTGATCAAATAGTCCTCCTTTGGGATTCAGGGACCATAGAGTGGTGGAGGTGGCGTTGAGGCCGTTTTGGTTGTGTGGGGCTTGGAGACCTTCCGGGGCAGGTGCCGGGGCTTCTTGTTGGATGTGGAAGGATCAAGCCAGGTCCACAGGGTCTTTGAAGCGTTGCAGGTTGGGGGACGTGTGGAATTTGTCAACAAGGTTGCAAAGCTTGTTCCTCTGAGCGGTGTTCCACTGTAGAATGATTTTAGCCATCTCTAAGATCTCACTTTTTGCATATCAGTCATGAAACTCCAAGAGGCAGTGGGCCCATTCTTCTGGGGATGCTGGGCCTTCATACTGTCCTAAGCCAAAGAGAAGTTCACGAGTCCAACAGATGAATTCTTCTGGAGAGATGCGGAGAGCGTGAAGTATTTTGTTTCGTTCCTAGATATAGGTGTGGCTTCTTTGGTGGGGTGCCATGGGTGATGAGGGTGTTTGAACAGGTGGAGCTGCTGTGAGCCGTTGCCAAAAGAGTTGGGGTTCCATAGGGGGTGGTGGGGCGGGGTAGCCATAAGAGTATCCTGGGGTGAAAGGTCTGGCTCTGAAGATGACAGGTTGGGTCCATCCATGAGGTGGCATATCAGGTAATCTGCCAGGTAGTACCCGGGAATAGGATCCTGCAGTTGCCTGAGTGCTGAGTTGCTAGTGTGAGGGTAGGTTCTGGCTAATTGAGGGTCTGACATATCCACTGTCCTGATCCTGGGCCCATACATGAAGGGGATACGGTTCATTGGTTAGGGATGGATACAGAGGGCGGAGAGTGCTGATGATGTAGGTGGGGTTGTATATAGGGCACCCATAGGTGTCGGTCTGATAGCTTATGAGGTAGGTTTGGGTGGTAGCCATTGAGAATTAGTAAGGGGGAGTCTTGATATTATGTCAGGTTCCGCTGACTGCGGTGGCTCAATCCACTGGGTGAGACCCTTACAGGAAGACATAATAGCTCCAATGTACAATTCTGGGACCTACGAGGGCTCTAGGGGTAAAACGCTATGCTCCGGGACAGGTGCAGGCGTTTAAAGGATTTCCAGGGTGAGCACAAGACAGGAGGCAAGTGCACGGGGTTCTGGGTAAGTCCAAGGGCGATGTTGATTAAGAGAAGTGAGGCGGGGAAGGTTACAGGCTCTACAATTTGAGCAGAGTGGGCAAGGCAAGATTAGATAGAATTGGATTGGGACTTAGAGAGACACAGAGAAATGAATCTGGAGTGTAGTTAGAAACAAGGCCAGAACTGGAGAAGAGTCAAAACTGTAAAGGAGAAAGGAAGCACGAGTTGGGACTAAACCGGGAAAGAGTTGCAAGGGAGAGAGAGAGAGAGAAGTACAAGGCAAGAGATTCAAGACAAGTATGAGACACAAGACAAGACAGGAGTTAGAAATGGGCACGATATGAGACGGAGTCATGAAACACAAGCAGGAATAGATTGGAGAACACAGAACAAAACACTGAGCAACAATACGGTGTGGGTTATGCAATATCAAGACTACCGACTAAGTTCCTATCCTACCACTTAAGTACTCCTGCAGGTATGTCCCAGGCCAACCCCTTGATCTCCAGGTCTGAGCGCAGCTCCAGGACTCTATACGAGTTGGCGGGTGTTGGTTTCAATCGAGTATAGTGGCGGGTGTCGGTGGCAATCAGGTGGTGGTGGTGGCGTCAGAGGCTTCCAGGAGTGGTGATGTGCAAGGGGGGCGACATGATGGCCAGGTGATGTGCATGATAGCATGATTGCCGGAGGGGGCCAGCAATGTCCAGGAAGAGTTGGTGATGTCTGGAGGGTTTGCATGACTTCTTGGGAGTGCTCGGTGATGGCCAGGGTGATTGACAGTGGTGTTAGTGATGGTTGTGGAAGTGAGATCACTGGCAAGGGTCGGTCTAGGGCTGTGGGGCTGGTGAAAAAGTCATTCTCTGGGACTTTTGGGGGTAGCAGCAAGGTTCGGAGCTGGCTGTGAGATTAGCAGGTCGTGACAGGAATGAGCTCAACGTGTTTCTCCAGAAGAACCTGGAGTCTGGACGAATCCACCCCTCAAAGTCCCCAATGGCCTCTCCAGTGTTTTTCATCAAAAAGAAGGATGGTCTGCTGGGGCTACAACAACATGCACATCTAGGAGGGAGATGAGTGGAAGGCAGCATTCTGGACCAACCGCAGGCTGTTTGAACCCTTGGTGATGTTTTTTGGACTCATCAACAGCCCCACCACCTTCCAAACCATGATGAACAACATATTCCAGGACCTCATAGCCAACGGCGTAGTATGCGTGTATCTCAACAACATCCTCATCTACACCAAGACGTTGGAGGAACATCGTCAGATTACGTGAATCGTCCTGAACTGTCTCTGCCAGCACTAGCTCTACCTCAAGCTGGAGAAGTGTGAGTTCGAGTGGACCCGCATCAAGTACCTTGGACTCATCATCTTCCATAGCATGGTGGAGATGGACCCAGTGAAGATGGCTGGTGTCACGCAGTGGCCCAAACTCCAGAACAAGAAGGAAGTACAGGCCTTCTTGGAGTTCACCAACTTCTACTGGCGGTTCATCCAGGACTTCTCTCACCACGCTCAGCCCTTCTTTGACCTCACTGGAAAGAACGCTGCATGGGCTTGGGGAAATGCAAAACAGCGGGTCTTTGACACCTTGAAGTCTGCCATCACCTCCAAGCCCGTCCTGCTCTTCCCCGATGACAACCAGCCCTTCTGAGTCAAGGCAGACAGTTCCAACTTCACCACCAGCACAGTCCTCTCCCAGGAGTCTCCAGAGGATGGTAAGTGGCACCCAGTAGCCTTCTACTCCAAGAGCCTTAATGCCATGGAATGGAATTACGAGCGAAAATCTGGATGGACCACAAAAACCTGGAGTACTTCCGGACAGCCAAAAAGCTCAACCGTCGACAGGCCCAGTGGTCCCTGTACCTTGCCAACTTCAACTTTACATTGCACCACAAGCCCAGTCAAAGATGGGGAAGCCTGATGCCCTCTCCCAGCATGCCAACCACAGTTCCGGTGCAGGGGATAATGACAACATCACCCTCCTGCACCTGGAGCTGTTTGCCATTTGCACACTCAAAGAGGTGGCTGTCCAGAGAGACAAGGTCAACATCCTCTAGGACATCCACCAAGGTAACCGGGAGGGAATACAGGAGGACTTGGTCATGAAGGCTGCACTAGCACTACGCTCAAGACGCTCCTCCGGCGCAAAATCCATATGCACCAATGAGTGGGGGCTACGGGACAGACTCCTCATCTTCCAGGGGCACATCTACGTGCTGAACAACCCAGAGCTCTGGAGGTGCATTGTCAAACAGCACCACAACTCCTGCATCGCTGGACACCCCGGCCACTGAAAAACACTGGAGCTGGTCTCTTAGAACTATTGGTGGCTGCAGATGTCACGCTACATTGGTATGTATACTAGCACCTGCGACCTCTGCCTCTGAACAAAGCCCCATTGATGCCCGCTAACCAGCCAACTGCAATCCTTTCCCACACCAGCCACATGCTGAAGCATGGCCTCCATCGACTTCATTGTGGAACTCCTGAATGCACACGGATACAATGCCATCATGGTTGTCGTGGATCTCTACGGTAAGCGGACACACTTCATTCCGACGCACACAACCTGCTCCGCAATGGGTGCCACCAACCTGTACCAGGAGAATGTCTGGAAGCTCCATGGCCTTTCCAACGCCTATGTCTCCAACCGGAGCCCACAGTTTGTGGCTGGACTTCATGAGGGAGCTCTACCGTCTCCTGCACATCAAGCTCCACACATCCACCGCCTATCACTCGCAGTCCCATGGACAGACCGAGCACGTCAACCAGGAGCTAAAACAGTACCTCCAGCTATTCTGCAATGAACGTCAGAACAACTGGGACGACCTCCTCTTCAAGGCAGAATTCCAGTACAACAACCATGTCCACACATCCATGCAGGTCTCCCCATTTTTCCTTGACACCAGCCAACACCCCCGGATGGGCTTCAAACCATATGCATACCAATCGGAGAATGAGTTGGTCAACAACTTTGTCGATCACATGCAGAAAGCATAGGAAGAGGTGAAGGCCGTGCTGACTAAGGCAAAGGACAACAGTACTACAATCAAGGACAGACTCTGGCACCCCAGTACAAGCCCAGAGACTGCATCTACCTAGACGCCTCCAACATTGAAACCACTCAACCATTGCAGAAGCTCTTGTAAGGGCGACCTCCGGAGGTTGCGGCTAAGTCACACAACTGGCAGAGGGAAATCCGAAGTGTATTAGAGACAGTACATATTACAGGGAAGTGTCAGGGGACTTCCTTTTCCGGCCATCCCAGAGATCTCCGGGACCCTCCGGACTTCCTTTTCCGGCCATTTCCTTTTCGGGCCATCCCGGAGGTCTCCGGGACGCTCCCTTGCAGTCGTCGGACTTCTCCGAGATGTTGTACAGTCGTTCTCACGCCCCCGCCCCCGCACTGATGCGCCCCGCCATGGCAGAGGAATCCTTAGACTTGTTCTCTTCGGATTTCCCTCTGCCAGTAGACGTTCTTCCAGTACAGGTTGGCTGCACCCATTGCCGAGCAGGTCGTGTGCGTTGGAATGAAGTGAGCTTGCTTTCCATACAGGTCGACCACAACCATCACTGCATCGTATCCGTGCGCGTCCGGAAGTTCCACGATGAAGTCAACGGAGGCCACACTCCAGCGCGCCGCAGGTGTAGGGAGGGATTGCAGATGGCCTGTCGGGGGGCGCCGGTGTGGTTTTGTCCGGAGGCAGAGGTCGCAGGTGCTGGTGTAGGAGCCAATGTAGCGGGACATCTGGGGCCACCAGTAGTTCCGCGAGACCAGCTCCAGCGTCTTCCACCTACCAGGGTGCCCCGTGACACGGGAGTCATGGTGCTGCTCCACAATGTGCCGGCGGAGCTCCGGGTTGTTGGGCACATATATCCGCCCGCGGAAGGTGAGGAGGCCATCCTGCAGGCCCCACTCGTCCGTGCGTACCGACTTTGTACCGGAGGGGTGCCCCAAACGTAGTGCTAGCGCGGCCTTGGCAACCGAGTCTTCCTGTAGACCTTCCCGGTTTCCCCGACGTATGTCCCGGAGAATGTTGACCTCGTCTCCCTGTACAGCTACCCCTTCCAAGGCCCGAATGGCAAACAGCTCCGGGCGGAGGAGGGTGATGTTATCGTTATCTCCCGCCCCGGAGCCGTGGTCCGCGCGCCGGGAGAGGGCGTCGGGCCTTTCCATGCTCCGGCCTGGCTTGTGGTGCAGCATGAAGTCAAAGTTGGCAAGGTACAAAGACCACCGGG
>QLOM01012715.1:0-11789 GCA_003313785.1 Termitomyces sp. MG148 | reverse complement strand
AAACTTCGGACGACGGAAGCCTAAGGATAGAGTACGCCGCGGTCATTCACCCTCAAGAACTCATCGGTTTGTGCGGACCTCGAACGTAGCAAATAAAATTTAGGAGTGCCAAGCTTCAAGTCAGCTTGAAGGTTTAAAGCCCATCCGATGGACCGAGTACTCGGGAATACAAGTGTGACAGTAAGGACCGCTTTTTTTTCATTTGAGGCAGCAAGGTAGTAACTCTTCCAAGATCGACCAACATTCTGTCCATGACTGCGATTTTCTCTGAGGGTGTAGAAAATGACATGTGCTCATCTGGCATGTGGCGTCAGCCCTCGTCAGCAGGGTTCTGCATTCAATGGATTTACATAGTTCGCAGAATGATCTAACAAATATCTAGAGCAACGCATGTCCACCTCGCAACAACACCACATTTAGAAGTTAAACGGATTCTGGCACGCGTGTAAGCACGGTCACAGTTTTTTCAAAGAGGTACATACGTTGCAGAGCATTGTTTAGTTTTGTGACACGAGATTGAACGCTCAAGTCGATAGTCTTGTCGCCGAAATCGACAATGATTCCGCCTAATACTGAAGGATTGACCTAAAACAAGTCAAGACGAAATAATGAATAAATCTGTAACAGCATGCCTTGTTGGTAACCTTCAAAGTCTTTGCTTTTTGACCAGCCTGCGATGCTTTGAGGGCAGTCTCGAGACGCGAGAGAATATCCTTCGCCAGAGGGGTTGCGGACGTGACAATGACATCAAGTTCGCCCCGGTACTGCGCAACGAGCTCATTAAAGCCTTCAATAACGCCCTGAGTCTCTCCAAGCCTGCCATTTTCGGAAAGAACAGACAAGAGGTTCTTGGTAGTGTCGGATATGGGATCCTTCTTGGAAGCTGCACTATCAAGCTTGACAAAGAGCTTGTTGAGGGCAGATGCACGCTCTGAGGCAGAGAGGGTGGGGTTGTTCAGGAATGCGCTGACTTCGGGCTGAGTGGCAATGGTGTTGGCGACAAGGGCGAGGTCGGCGTGGAGTTTGTTGAGGGCCTGGGGCGACTGCTTGATGGCAGCTCCATAGACGGCATTGGAGTATTTGAGAGCGATTGCAGAGGCAGCGCGACGACCCAGACCGGGAGCGACAACGGCTGAGCGGGCAGCAATGGAGAGCAACATGGTGATCGAGGAGGACAGCGGCGACAAAAGACTTGGAAAATCGGACTACGCCGGGTAAGTCACGTGTGCCATCATGGAATTGACGCAGCGCGTTTTAGCTGCTGAGCATTTCAGCATTTTCTCGGATTCCTCCCCTTACAATCATTGTGTGACGATCCCACTGACGACAAGCACGTCGTCCCAATTGTCGCCGCAATAAACATATTCTGACGGCGAGCACGGCGCAGCAATCTTCGTGCCCCTTGTTTATAAAGGGAACAATAACAATTGCCCTTAGTAAGTCGGACAATGACACCTCGTGTCCAACTCCCAATTATAATACTCGATATTGTCGCCGCAGAATCCATTGCATGTCTACCGCCCTCCATGTTCTCTCTCGCCAGGCTGCGAACATTTTATCTCTCCTTCCTTCTACCTTTCTCGTATGCTAAAGAGGCATCATTATGTGGGTCATCGACCTACCCTTCCATCATCGCCTCTGATTTTACCCGACAGTCACTTCCTCCGTCACCTACTGCGAACCACCGGAATCTCTTCTCATACAACAGTTCGACATTGCGTATTTTGCCAAGAACGAGTCCGTTTCCTTTAACATTTCTGCTGCCAGTGTTGTACGTGACCTAATCCACATATTATTTAATTATTAAGATGTTTATTTGTAGCAAGCCAATGTCAGTGTCACGGCCAATCTTCTCCTCAATGTCTACGGTATCAATGCAGCCAACGTCACTTTACATCTCTGTGATATTTTTGGTGGCGCCCTATGCCCACTACCCATGTACAACTTCACCGGGTCCGACTCAATATCCTTGCCCAAATCACTCAACGTTCAAGATAAGATACCAAGCATTGCCTTTACGATTCCGGATCTGGAAGGTGTTGCACAACTTGTCCTGACTGAAGTCGGCACCGGTAAAGTCAAGGCCTGCGTACAAGCAACCTTGTCGAACGGATGGTCAACTCACCAAACAGTTGTTGAATGGGTGACGGGCGGTATCACTCTCGGTGCTCTCCTAGTGTCTATTCGGCAGTCTCTTTCTCCAGAGGCGATCCTGCCTTTCAGGCTCATCGATCTGCTCTTCCTATATCAAACTATCGCATCGACCTCACTCCTCAGTCTCAATTACCCTTCAGCGTATCGTGCATTTACTCTTAATTTCGCGTGGGCAATCGGCCTGTTCTCTACGTCACCAACGTCATCCTTCCAGCCATCCATCGACAGGATGCGTCATTTGACCGGTGGAAATCTAGCAAATGCAACGTCTGCGTCGGCCGTGGGATTCGTCAACAGGAAGCTCAGCCCTTACAATCTGATCGGCTCTACCACCCAGGTTACATCTTCTTTGAAACGGAGGACGACCGATCTCTTGGCATCCTTGGGTAAATCCATGCCCTCCGGTTTTCCTATTCGTTTTATTCAAGCGTCTGCGACGCAAGGAACAGATGTACAGACTGTTACGACGTCTTCATCAAATGTCCTACAAGCTGGCATTCCAATTTACGTCAACACTCTCCACATCGCGACAGGCAATGCCTTTATGACTGTCTTCTTGTGTTCACTTATCCTCTTAGCATGTGCACTGGCAGTGTTTATCCTTGCATTCATAGTTATTCTTGTTCTGGAACGCGTCCGGCAGCATGAACCTAGAATTACGCTCAAACGTGTTTACTTATCATTCGCACATGCATGGGGAGTTCGTCTGGTGAGTGACCTCATTTCGCATACCAAAGTACTTGACCCATAAATCACGCAGCTCTTGTTTCTATATCTCCCCATCACTGTGTTCTCGTTTTACCAGTGGACGCTCAAGGACTCGTGGCTTTCGCTCCTCCTTTCTGTCCTTGCATTCCTAGCCCTTCAAGTCGCTGTATCATATTTTGCTTTCTTTATCTTGCGTTTTGTACGTCGTCAAGGCGCAGACGCTCTATTCAGGGATAAATATCAGCTTGCGTCCAAAGGACCTCTCTACTCTCAATACCGCATTCCTCGCTACTACTTTTTCATACTTTTGCTGGTCGCCACGTTTCTGAAAGCGATCCTTATTGCCTTTGTCAAAAGCAGCGGAGAAGCCCAGATTATACTGATGATAATCTTAGAAGGATTCACACTCATGTCATACTTGACCCTTCGGCCCCACAATACGCGAAATGGAGACTTGTTTTCAACTTTCCTTACCATCATACGACTTGTATGCAACGGCTTAATGATTGCATTCGTAGAGCGTTTGAATGTTGCTCCCATTCCCCGAACAGTCATTGGCTTGGTACTTGTCGCCATCTTCTCTTTAACGGTCCTTGTAACCTATACTAATCTTGTCATCAACTCTGGCATTGGTCAACTTTGGAAGCGGCGCCACTTGAGTCCTTTCACTCCGTCATCTGCCAATGTATCTATCGTAGAAAAAGGTGTCGTGAAGAAGGGTGATGGAGCTCTCAGCCCTCCAAATTCCTCAGAACATATTTTGAGCAACGACTACCGGCGCCAACACGAACAAGAGAACGTCAGGGATCATGGCTATGGGGTCCCTTCCACCGAGTAGATGGTCCTTTTCGCCCTCGTTTAACTCGTTCCAGATGCATGAGCCATTTACCTCGCACAATAGACATAACTAGATATTCTGTCACACTTTCATTATCCGTTTTTAATTGACTGTATCCTCTTAATGGACAATGTTATGTATGTTATGTATAGAACGTATAAATCAAGGAAATTATTAACACAAATGTATGGACAAACACAATACATGTTTCGTTCTACCTGCTTGACTTCCCGCTCTCGACTTTTTAGGTCCATTCCACAACGGACTGTTCAAACTGCCTCTAAACCAGCCAATCCATATCCTTTCCCTCCAGGTCTCAACCCTAGTCCGCATCGAATATTTCATCTGCCTAAAAATGCTTCCGAAGGCGATATAAAGGCTCGATGTATGTTTCCAGTGACTGTCTATCTCAATGCGATTCACTAACTAGAGTTTCTAAGACTACGAGCTTGTCCGAATCTACCATCCGGACAGAGCAGACTCGCCAATATCCCCTGAAGATGCTCATGCTAGGTTTCAGTCCATCACCGCCGCATATGACGTTCTTCGAGGAAAAACTTCTCTTAAAGACTCTTCCTCTCTTTCTGCATCATCGTCTGTTCGAGACGCTAGCTATCCTACCACGGCAGCATGGAGAGCACGTTCAAGGCGAAACGAGCTCTATGCTGGAAAGGACGAACGATGGAAAGATCATATCATTCTTTTCGGTCTCGTAGCTGTGAGTTCCATGTTCTTCTCCATTTTGAGGTCTCTGGTACCAACTGCGCTCTCAGACTGTTGCAGTCCTTGTGGCACAGGTGTTCCTGACTCGACGACAGGTTATTTCTGAAGCCGCAGCACGCATCCGCCATCCAAGTATGACTTCAAGGCAACAACCATCCATAAATGTAACGTCATTGGACGCTGACAATCCAGATTGTGGTCTGGGAGAGTGATAGGAGAAATTCTTAGTGAGTAGACAATATGCTGTCATCTCGAATGTGTATTTAAAAGTACATCCATCCATTAGAAAGTCCTTTCCATTTAGAAATATAATCCACTCCAACCCCTCGAACGCACGGAGATCCGATCTGTACCATCCTGATCACCTACCCAATAAGTCCGTGTCTGGTCTCCGAAAGCATTCTTGAGGCGATGGAGCCCAGTCGCAGTGTAGGACTTGGAATCTAACATAACTCGGCCACTGAAATCAGCTTCTTTATAAGTCAGGTACATGTCTGCGTTGCGCGAAGACAGGTGGGTACTATCAATTTGACGTTTGAAGGCTTTGGAACCAATGTAAAAAATGTCTGTGCGTCCCGCACCGGTCGTCGTTCTGAGGGTCACAGGTAATGGGTGTTCAGGGTCCGAAGGGGCAGTCGGGTGGGCACGGACATTAGTAATGCCATCACCGCGTTGAGTAGTGATGCTGGTGCTATTGAGGATTGCAACGTCACCTACAATCCAGCCACGGATGAGTTCAAGGGACATGGAGTCGCTACGAATGGTTTGACTCGGAAGGATGAGGTTGTTCTCATCCATTGCAAACAGCGTGACGTAGAAGGATTCCAACTTTATATCGGCATCAGGAGCAAATTGGACGTGTGTGGCGGAATGCGAGACGACATGAAGCTTCCGAAGGGTTGAAGGGATATGCATGACGATGTCAAAGCGCATGCATTCGGTTTTGGGACCTGCACCGGGAGCCGAAATCATAAGACGGCTTCGACTTATCGAGCCATCTTCATTGAAGTCAGGATAAACGATATTGATGTTCTTGAGCAGCATCTCATCACTTGTACGAAGAGTCATTTCGTACTTGACGTCCTTCAGATCGGAGGCACCTTGTGTGAGTAATAAAGTGCCGACAGCGTTGCCACGGAAGTCGAAAGAGTGGTCGTGTTCTGGGCCTACCCGTGCTGTCATAACCACCTTCGTGTTGTTATATACATAAGGAGCAGTGAGACAGCCAAGAGAGCTGCTGAAAGCAGGCATGAGCTCGAGACCAGAAGGGCTGTCCTATTTCAATGACGTGTCAACGTTTCAACAAGCAAGTTACGGTTAGAGGCCACATACAGATGCAGCCCAAATAATAAGCTTAATAGAATACCAAATAATGGCGCCAGCGACAATCACACATAATGCCTTACAGAAGAGAGAACTACTGGGTGAATGTAAGTTGACAGTTCCTAGATTCATAGGATAAGGGTACGGACTTGGGTCCACAACAAATGCAACAGCCACTCCTGCTCTGCCGCTCAAGTATCGCTTCATCTTCTTCACGATCTATAACTGACGAGGCGGGGTTGAGGGGTCTACTCGATAGAGCGATCCTGCCTTCTTCATCTGTTGAGAGAAGGTTATCTGTTGACAGAAGCGGTCAACAATAAGACGACGGGATACTCAAGAAAACAGAGCGAACATTGTTCATTCCAAAGTTTTCTGAGTTTGAGGGCGGCCATGAGACCACCGATTGAAGATGAAAGACCGCGACGAAGAGGCTGGCTCATTATTGCAGACGTACACAAGATAATCGAGAGTACGAGAAGGACGGAATTTGAGACCTTGTCAGGTATGCCAGGTCACTTGTAGAATCTCACAAGATTGTGGATTCTGGATTGCGAGAAAGCATGTTCGAGTCTATAAAGGTCACGAAGCGGTTGTCAAGGATACTTATGTGGATCCTGGATTGCCAGAAAGCATGTTCGAGTTATAAAGGTCACGAAGCGGTCGTTGGGTGATATGAATGTGTAGTTACGCACTCGCTTCAGGATATGTACTGTACCAGCATACAAGAAAGGGACAGTACTGATCAACTTTTCAATTCCTGTGAAAGTACTGAATTCGGGAATAACTACGTCAGTACTTGATAATCTACGAACAACAAGATATCCTTCGGCTAACAATTCAGGCAAGGGTACCCTCAACAAAAAGTGTAAGCTGTGACACCACCAGAAAAATTGAGCAAAACACACCATAGGATCCCATGGCGGGAGAACGACCTTCTCTCCAGATTCATAGACCTCAACAAGGGTCTTGGGTATATACGCTTTCGGTGCAACGACCTGATACACGAACCTGTTCCATGTTAGAAGGGATGGAGACAGAAGATTATCTTGACTCACTGTTCAAACCACGCATCGGTCATGACAAAGTACCCCTTGTCACCATTTGTATCACCCCAAGAATTCTCAACTTTGTAACGGACAGGCTTGCCATTGTCGTCCAAGTGGACGCCCGATATGACCATAGCATGTGTCATGGCAGATTCATTGACCTGAAGGCGCTCAGATTTGGTCATACCCAAAGTAATGTCAAACGCAAGCTCGTATTGGAACAATGCTGGGTCCATGATACCTCCAGCTGTGTCAGAAAATTTACCGACATCGCAGCCAAAAAAAATGGGATGGCCGGCCTTAATCGTCTGTGAGAGGGCCATGGTTGATTTAAACATCAGAGGAGGGAAATTAGACAATAAAATGAAATAACCTTGACTACAACGGCCTTGAGGTTTTCAATTTCGGTATTGACATCTAGAAGACATGTAAGCTGGAAACACGTTGAGACAGTGAAACTGACAGAGGACGGGACGGGCTCCCCAGACGTTTCCAAGTTTGTCGACAGTGTAAAGCTTTGAGTAGGGGTTACGAGGATCATTGATGAGAGAAAAAGACTCAGAGACAGGATAAGGCTTGGAAGCAAATGTCCTGGCAAACTCAAGAGGAGTACCCTGCCATTTACCAAATTTGCCATCGGTATCTTTGAACTCCCAAGTAAATGTTTCATCGGCGGCAGGAGGGACACCGAGAGTCGCAGTAAGTATGATGTAGATTTCCTTGACGAGCGTCTCTTTTTTGGCGCGGAGAGTGGATACTAAGACTTCTCTAGGGACAGAAGAAGCACGCAAGGAAGAGGAGAGACGGCGCAAGATAAGGGCATGCTCGCGAAGTTTAGTCTTGACAAGGGTGTTAAGAGGGCCAGAGAGGGACGAATGGGTGGATTCAGGGAAAACTGCTTGAGGAACAAGACCGTAGCGCTCAACAAGGTTGACAACCATGTCCCATTGACCACCATCACTGACAAGGTCACCGGAAAGATGGTTAATAAGACGGTCGTCAATAGGAAGATCAGCATTCTGTATGGAAAGCTCAAGATAGTAGTTGGCCTTGTTTAGTTTATCCCAGAAAAAGAGATAAGACTGGAAGTAGATAGCATGCCGTGAGAACAGGTGGATAAAGATAGCATTATGCGCCAACTCACTTGAGATAATTCAAAGTCACTGAGCTTGAGAGCCTTCATTATGGAATAGCGAAAGACATTAGTGGAAGCAAATAGCCAGCAGCGACCACTACTCTTCTGGTTCGTGATGGGACCGGTCTTGAAGTCAATGACATTGTTGAAAACATGGACATCAGCGGTACGGGCAGTGCGAGAGGTGAGAGTCGTGGAAATATTAGAGTGTTGGAGGATTGTACGTGCTAGGATGATCTTAGGCTTACGGGATGCATCAGACTCCCATGAGGCGATGATGGACTTTGTGAGAGAGCCGTCTGAAGATGAGGGCGAGACGACACGAAGAGAAGCCATATCTGCTGGAAAAGGCCGCTTCTCATCGTGCGCGACGGAGGCGGGGGGGACCAGTTGCTTGGAAGGAGCGGAGCCCATGGCGGAACAAAGGAGAAGGACCGTGTGATCAGGTTTGTGAGAGTCATGTCGCGTCTCACCATTTTTGTCGCCCTCTGTGCTGTCATCGTCGCCTTTTATCAAATCACTATCAAGCCAATCCTCGCACTAGGGGGTTTCTGGCGCAGAGTCGAGTCCCTCGCCAATGACCATTGCACTTCTCTCCCTGAGCTTCAAGCCTGTGAAAGTACTTCGACACCCTCGAGTAACCCTCTTCTGCTGATCAGGCAACAGAAATCGTGTTGCACCAACCTACAGGCGTCTTGTATCTCGCATGCTCTCTGCCCTCCAGTAGGACATTTTGGACCCCCAGCGCAAATCGCCTCGATGCAGAACATGCGTCTTTTAATGACTATGTTGCCACTTACGATCCAGTCTCGCACCGTGTAACCCGCCTCAAGTTTTTGAGTTTTAACAGCACACGAGGTTTTTCATCCCATGGCATGGACATTGTCCCATCTTCTTCAAACCCTAATGAATTGTTCGTCTATCTCATCAACCACCGTGCACCGCCTGCTGGCCAGTCTGCCCATCAGGTGGGTGCAGACTCCACTGTCGAAATTTTCAAAACTGTAGTGAACAGCGACTCCCTTATCCATATCCGTACTGTCCAAGACCCCGTCATTATCTGTCCCAACGACCTTGTAGGGTATCCGGATGGCCAAAGCTTCTATTTCACTAACGACCACGGCGAAAAAGTTGGCTTAGTGCGTCTCACCTATTCCTGAGAATTTTAGGAGGAAATCTTTTCCAATCTTGTCACCGCAGGTACGCCAACTTGATTTACTTGGACGAAAATCGACTTCTGTCGGGTATTGTCATGCACAAACCGGATGCAAGTATGCGATTACCAAGATGCAGGCAAACAAAGGCATTGCACGAGCTCAAAATGATACGTTCTATGTTGTCAATTCTCTGTCTGGCACCATCAGCATCCTTGAGAGACAGTCAGATGATACACTTGTCATAACAGATAAGATCCTGACAGGTAAGCATGACGCAGTCGTGGTAATCATGACAGTACATCTTCTTTGTAGACCGACTCCTGGACAATGCTTCTATAGACTCTGAAGGTGCTCTCTGGGTTGCCGGCAAGTCTCTGTTTTGCTGTTAGACAGAGAACTTACTCACTTCTGCTTAGGCTTTCCTGACGCTTTTACTCTCTTGTTCAAGCATCTCTCAAACCCTTCCATTGCAGCCCCATCCTCTGCATTACGTATAACACTTAATATAGGCTCGTCTTCTTTTCTCGGAGAAAAGTACAAACTGGATAAAGTAACTTGAACCGAATACGAAATTCTCATGGTTGATGACATGTATTGTAGGTTTTCGAGGACAACGGGAATATAGCATCGGGAACGACTTCCGTGGTACATGATGCCCAGAGACATCGCCTGTTCTTACATGGTATGTTATGATTTTCAAGTTTGCTTGAACAAGACATTCAACGCACCTTTGATTAGGCATACTCGCACCTCATTTGAGTGTATGCCTTGTATGAAAGTTGCTCTTTGTACAATATCATGGGGTTCCAATAGTTCTGTAGTCAAGGTAGAAATGTAAAGAGGAATCAATCAAACTGTTTAGCAACATTAATAAGTTACCATGTACTTCGTTAACTAGCAATGAAATTAAAATAGACCCTCAGAAGATTCTTATTCATTGAGTTTCACAGCCAGCATGTTCAGATTGAACTGGAAACATGTAATAGTGCTTTGAGTGTGCCCAACAGAACTGCACAGCCAAAAGGCAGAATGACTGAACAGATACTTGTTCAGTTGTAGCATACTATATATATGGCTTATGGAAATGTTGTAAGCCAGGCTTACAAAATATCAACTTATATGTGTCTATGTAAGTAGCACAACAAGATAAGATATGATAATGAAAGTTACAACAAAGGACAATATCACTAAAACTCTTCCAACCCACAAATTTACCTGGCTTTGAGATATGCTAGGTATACAATGGAATGAGGTTCCATGTGAGGATCATGATCTGTGGCATTTGAAGGCACTGAAAGTGTAGTTGGATTGTTTTAAATCAGACAAAGGAATAATTACAGTCCTGCCTACCAACAAAGCACCTCCAGTTACATCAAGGGGGTGCTAGCTCTTAAAGACCACATTGAAATTAGGTATGCCAAAGCCTAGTTTAGTTTGAGTCCTGACACCTTTTCTGAGGACTAAGGACTGGACCAACAGTGCAATAATAATAAGCCTCTAGCTGGACTCAGTGCACATATCACATTTTGTTGATAGTGGTTTGATATACAACATGGGCTATAAGACTCAAAGTACCAGCCAAAGGCTCAAATCATGCTTTAGTGCACCTGACCTAGCAGTTCACAGAATATATCACATTGCAGATTTGGGCATGTCATTCAAAGATAAGTGTATCCAACAGAAACACATCAAACACAACAGTGACATCTCTGGAGAAATAATGGTATTTTTCCCTAGCAGGCTCTTTGATATTTATTGTGCATTTAGCTATTTGTAAGTTTAGGTTGTAGACTTTACACTGCTGACTGACAGACACTGTTAATATTAACACTATGTTCAAAGATTAGACTGAGAAGCAAGGGGGAGTCACGTGCACAATATGTCATATCATTGGGTAGGACCTCACTGCTGGCACTGGAAAGTATTTCCATTGAAAAAAGTGCAAAAGAAACCTGTTATACTACTTCCATGTTGTTTTCCTTGAGAAATGTATTTTCCCACCAAAATAGTTAGAAAAATTTTCACCTTTTTCCCAGCTTTTCCCCAATGAAAAATACTATTTTTTTACCATCCTTTTCCTAGAAATAGTGCCTTTTTTAGGGAAAAAGTATGGAAAAGTAGCATTTTTTCAGAAAAATGGTGGCAAAAGGCAACATTTTTCCATGTAAAACAGTTGAAAAAAAGGTAAACATTTTTCTAAATATTTTGGTGAGAAAATGTTTACATATTTCTTGGGTAAACACCACATAGAAGTGGTATAACAGGTTTCTTCTTTTGTATCTTTTCCAATGGAAATACTTTCCAGTGCCAGCAGTGAGGTCCTACCCAACGATATAACATATTGTGCATGTGACTCCCCCTTGCTTCTCAGTCTAATCTTTGAACATAGTGTTAATATTAACAGTGTCTGTCAGTCAGCAGTGTAAAGTCTACAACCTCAACTTACAAATAGCTAAATGCACAATAAATATCAAGCAGTGCCTGTTACTTTTTTTTTGGAGGGTGACATCACCTATCCAAAAAAGGAAGTTGTTTGGTAAAAGCTGGCTATACAAAGTTGATCTTACCACCCAATTGCTTTCTGTCAGGGGACTCCTCATTTCTTCCTTCTTTCACTCCTTATTTCTTCATTCTTCCTCTATTTATTTCCTTGTTTCTGCTGTCACTCTTTTATTTTACTGCTTTTATTCTTTCAACACTAT